>OZ053312.1:602500-835378 GCA_964056655.1 Arabis hirsuta | reverse complement strand
TGATTCTCAACATTCAAACAATACAAATAATCAAAAAAAAAATTAAAAAAATCAAATCATTGTCTAAATGATCTTAACCGTATGGTTCTTAAAGTGTAATTAAGCTTAGAAAATTCTTCTAAAAAAAAAATAGCACAAAAGAAGACAAAGACGCAGGTAAGAAGACGATGAAAAATCGTTATATGCCTCGTTGATTTAGTAGTTTAGGGTTGAAATAAATTGAAAATAAACAAAAATCGAATAGTGTAAATTCAATTATCTCTAAAGAAGTAGCCATTGTTGTTTTTCTTTATGAATTTAGATGTTTAAGTGATGGTTTGGATGCTACTTAATGGATCGCCACTTTTATTGATTGTGAGTTAGGTTGGGGCTTCAAAGACTTAAACGTGAAGGATATTTAAGCAAGAATCTGTATCACGTAGGCATATGGCTCTTGTCGCATAAGTATTAGCTATTAAAATTGCCTTACTTGCATCTCACAATGGAGGATTCCAAATTCTTAACTCTCTTTTGGATTCGATGTCTTTTTGTCACGTTGCTCAATTAAGAGGACGTGGTTAATGAGCTAAATCTTTATTTTTCATCATTAAATGTTTTAGTATGGATTTTTTTTATATATATATCTATCTATCGTCTTTATAGTCCGATTTTGTATCGTTGAACTCTTTCTCCAACTTTGGAGATTAAGGTAATATATAATCTATTGCTTTGCTCAAAAAAAAGAAAAGGTTTTCATTAACTTTTTCAAAGAATTATGAATTCGCTAATCACAATGTCTTTTTTCTTCAATTAAACAAATTTATTTGTTGGTTAGTACACATTTAAAAAAAAAAAAAAAAAAAACACCAACACCGAATCCTATCCTACACAAAAAAACCCGGTAGGTTCGCCGAGTCACCAAATCTCTGGACCAGAGCCTTCTTCTTCTTCCTCTTCTCCTTCTCTCACCAACTTCTTCTGAGCTGTGCGATGAGATCTTTACCTTTGAATCCGACTTCTTACCGATTCCACCATCCGAATCCTTTTCGATCTCTTGAATCGATTCCTCTCCTTTTTGTCGATTCTGGATCTCGCTCTTCTTTCAAGGTACGGTTCTCATTACCGGACATGGGTTACGTTATCTATAGCAAAAGCATTCAACTTTCTGCAATTTCTCAAATTCGAATCCGTAATTGAGTAGTACCCATTTCTCAGCAACATAAAATTTCGATATAGAACTAACAGTATACTCAATTTGCTCTGTATTTGACATGTTTGAGTTTGATTGCTTGTAATTGGTATTATCTTCGATTCTATGCAGTTTGGTGCAGCGAGCTTGAAGAGACATGGAAGTTTCATGAGACATAGCTCTGTTTTGGTTAAGGCTTTTGATGATGTAATTTCCAAATCCATTTTGCAGATTAGTATTCTTCTATATATGTGTGGTTCTTGAGGACCATGTCTTGCATAAAAGTTTCTAGCTTTACTCATTTTTGTTGTTTTCCTTTAGGATTCATTTGATTTTTATTCCGGTGACATATTTGCTGCTACATATGCGATTTCGTCGAGTGAAGGCGAAGAGAGCGATGGGGAATACGGGTTGAATGTGGTTACTGAAACAACTTCTCAAAGGCTAGGCACGTTTCCAAGAGGTCGGAAAAAGCACAGGCACGTAGCTAGTTTCGGTTTAAGCATCATTTACCGCCATGTCTATATCGCCATTGATTGATTTGGATTTGGATAAAATCCACTAGAATATATGTATGTGTGTGTAAGTGAAGTGTAGTATCAACTATCAAGTTAATGGAGGCTATGTGGTATCCGAATTTATGATCATGACACTACTCTTAAGCATCACGTAGCTAGTTTCAGATTGACCGTGACACTGCTCTTAAGCATCATTTACCGCCATTTATGTTTTTGCATTGATCCATTTGAACTGGGGTAGGTGAAGTGTAATATCAAGAAAATAGATTCTATGAGGAAATTGATTTTAGGATCGGTATTTGTACCCTAGAGATTCTTTCGAGTTGTTAGTCTTATGAATATCATATCAGATTGTGCACTCGTGCATTTTCATGTTTTGACATTGTTTTGTTTTCCATTTGCAGAATCAGATATGGGATTAATTTGGGGCTTCTTGCCTTTTTGACGTTGCTGCTTTTATTTACGGATTCTTTTGCTTGGAAGATTGTTAGACTGCCTCTACCTCCATATTTATTAAGCCGGCCTTTCTTTACATCGGCAGCTTTGGTCACCTTAGCCGGTTATATTCTTGTTCCGCTTCTCAACAGATTGAAAGTGCACGAGCCAATTAGAAGACTAGCGCCAGTTACACACAACCGTAGACAAACAATCCCGACAATGGGCGGATTGTTCTTTGTTCCAATTGGTGTTGTTGTTGCAATAGCCTTGACTAACTTTTCGTCCATCGAAGTCTCTGGAGCAGCAGCTGTAACTGTAGCATTTGCAGCTATTGGGCTAGTTGATGATTTCATAAGCCTCTTCAATGTTAATAATAATGGTTTACCTGCAAAGATACCACTCATTTTAGAGGTATTTAACTAATTCTTTCTCTCTATCTTGTGCTTTTCAACGTTTTGATCCTCTTAACTTGATCCATCTGCACTCATCACAGTCAGCAATCGGCACTTGCTTTGCATTTTGGTTGGAGAGAGCAAGCATATCATCTCCTTATGGCATGTATAGCCTCTGATGGTAACTCGCGTATCTATTTTCATACAAACGTACATGAGAATAAGTATCCGCATTATAGAATTTAGATCAGCCCACAATTCGCTTATTATAGTTCGACAAGTTGGGTTGTTTAGATGTTTACATAACCGTCTTCTTGATTTGGAATTTTTTTCTCAGGAAAATGTTGGTTCCCTTGCCTTCACCATTAGGTCTCGTTTGCTTGGGAAAACTTTACCTATTGTTGACATCGTTTTGCTTCGTTTCAATGGGAAACTTAGTCAAAGCAACCGATGGTCTTGATGGATTGGCTGGTGGTATTGCCGCCTTGGCTTTCGTTGCAATGGCAATAGCAGTTCTTCCAATTTGCTCTGGTAAGTCTCTTATTAAGATTCACAAATCTGCAAAGGCATTACATTCCGAATGAAGATAGTGTGTGTGGCTCACTACTTGTAATCGTTTCATCTCTTCTCGAGATCAGATCTTTCTGTATTTGGAGCTTCCATGGCTGGAGCTTGTTTCGGGTTTCTACTTCACAATCGGTACAGAGCATCTGTGTCCATGGGAGATACTGGATCATTGGCTCTTGGTGGAGCTTTAGCTGCAATGGCTGCTTGCTCAGGAATGTTCTTCCCATTGTTCATATCATGTGGTGTTTCTATATTGGAAGCTTCTTCTGTCATAATTCAGGTAAATAATAAAACAGACCAAAGAGTGCTTCTTTTTCTCTAATTGCAACAACTGCTGATGATGTATATATGTGTGTTTTGGCACGCAGGTCGCGTATTACTCTGCGACTAAGCATTTAAAAGGAAAAGGGCTTCGCGTTTTCAAAACTGTACCGTTTCATCATCACCTTAGGCTTAGTGGTTTCAAGGAACCAATGATAGTAACAATGGCATATGTTATATCTTCTCTGCTCTCTTTCTTAGCAGCTTATGTAGGTCTTATATCTGCATAACCTACTTTTGTTCTTCTTAGATACTTTTCTGTTATATATATATAAAAAGCAATATTTATTTTTGTCATAAGAAAGTCTTTTTTATGATGTTTATTGGTAATCTACAATAACACTAATAATAACATTTTTTGTTTCAAAGTTTGATTAAGATTAGTTATTTTATTTGAAGTTGATGATACTGAATGTTATTTTATTCCTCACCGACTTAATGCTATGTACTTTAATACAAACAATATTCATAAGAAAAGTGGACTTGGAAAATGGTCGAGTTCTTTTTCTTAATTTGATTAAACCATAATATAAGTGTAATATTTCTGTAATCAAGGATTTCTCTTTCATAAATATTATCAACGGTAAGGATTATTGATAATATTGAATCCAATGGTAAAGTAAATTAATGAAAAAAAGTAAAAAAGTAAATGAAGAAAGTTGATATGAAATGGACTGCCTACCAAATATTTCATTAGGTGTAATTATATATACTTTGTTTAGTGATTTAGTCGATGGAATCAGAGACTTTTACCCATGCATTTGTAATCATTTCGATGATCGTTAAGTCACTGCGAGACACGAACATAATGTGAATTAATTAAAACGTAGAGGTTTGCCTTTTGTTATCTTCGCAATTCTCGAGAATTGATAGAGATTACCACTTACAAACCTTAATCTATCCAAAATGCTAACTAAAAAAAATGTTTGGAATAGTTAAGAAAATAACTACATGAAAATGAAAATCGAAAGAATAATTAATGAGGTGGTTATCCACCTTTTTTCAAAAATAATTGTGAAAATTTAACTCAATGTTGTGAGTATTACACAACAAGACGAACTCTGATAAAATGATAATAAGACGGTTTTTTAAAGACAATTTGCAAAGAACTTAGTCTATTTGAGCATATCAAGCATAACTTACATCATTAGAGCCAAGAAAACAAGTGGATTTGATTACTTATGGGACCAAATTGAAAAGCTAAGATTATTACTTATTTATTCCCTTTAATAACACATAAAGTCCAAAATCTCATATGTGAGTGGTGTGTGTGAGTTATCAGGAAGAATAGAGAAATGTGATCATGATTCAATTACATAAATATACAAGATATGCAAATTGAAACCAAGAAAATGTTGATTTTTTTTGTGTTCCTTTTTGATTTGTTATATAATGATCATGATTATGTTGGATGGTATCTTGGATTTGGTGATTGAATTTATGACATCAAGGAAATATTAACATTATAATGATGATCATTTGAATTTGGCCCATCCCTCCATGATCAAATTGAATATAATTTCTTTAACTAAGCCCTCAAATCATTCCGTTAAAAGCTTCTTTTGTACCAGCAATCACATGCATCCTCTCTATTTGTCTCTCTTCCTCTTCCACCTCACATATTCACCCCTTTACACTAAGTAATATACATGTACTTATTTGTTTCATGCATGTGTATATATTTCATAGAATGATGAACTGGTTTTGAAAGAGGGGAGAGAGTGAGAGTTTGAGAGGGAGAGAGGGAGATCAGAGGAATCTGTGCTTTATGATTCTTTCTTGGTGTGGTTAGCTAGCTAGTGATTGAGATCAAAATGAAAATCTCTAAATCTCTAGGGACTGTTTTGGTTTCTGTTCTTCTCTATGTTTCTTCTGTTCCACCATTTGCCATATGTTCATCCCTTGATGTCACCATTGATAACCATTCACCAAGCAATCTCAAGAACAAAGGATCCATAGCAGAAGACAAGGTACCTTTTTGGGATAAATGGGCTCTTGTTTTCTCATTTATCAAAGTTTTATCTATCATATGATACTTATACTAGATTTTTAGTGTATTTACTAACTACTATGATTAGTTTATATACTTATCTTAAATTGAATATGGCAGTTGAGTCATCAAATGATTAGCAGCATTAAGCTACATGGCCTTCTCTTATGGGTTTCCATGGGAATTCTTATGCCTATGGGGATTCTCTTCATTAGAATGGCCAACAAAGCTCATGAAAATGGAAGAAAATTTAAAGTATTCTTCTACCTTCATGTCATTTTCCAGGTAATTTAACCACCTCATAAATATGGTTTTTTTCTTATAACCTCATAATAATGAGGTAAAAGGTGTATTCCTTGTTTATAATGTTGTATCGTTCACGAATTTGACATAAAAGTATTTATGAATGCATATCTAATTAGGTCAAAATCATGATGACATCTCACTTTAATCATTTTCTCTCCATTCTAAATATAATATCAAGTATGCTATATGAGGGGGAAAAGACAAATAATTTCTACTTTAAGATAAGGGATACAAGAATTTAAAATAATAAAATGAAAACACGACGCACTCATAGTCTTAGTCAGATTTACTCAATTTCAACAGCTAGATATACATTAATAGAATTAATTTCAAATAGATAGCTTATGAAGGAATTGCTTCTTGAATTTTCTATATAGCTTTGATCATGATTTCTTGAATATGAAGGGAAATGAACCAAGGAGACACACTATGATTACACTCTTACACAAACATTCATATATATATATATATATTGCAATAGTAATCAAATCAATCTATATGCATAATCGACAATCTTAAATACTTACTTTGACCAACAAAAAAAATCGACAATCTTAAATACTAATTGACTTTTAAAAAAATAAATAAATGAGCAGATACTCGCAGTGGTTTTGGCAACAATAGGAGCAATAATGTCATTAAGAACATTGGAGAATTCTTTTGACAACAACCATCAAAGACTTGGCTTGGCTCTTTTTGCTGCCATGTGGCTCCAATTCTTGACGGGTGTCTTCAAGCCCTCTAGGTGTGTATCTACACGTAAATATACATCTTTTTTTGTTGTATGCATGTATTTATATGCTAGGTATATGCCTCACACTTGTCGTGTTTCTATTGGCTGCATTGTAGAGGGAGCAAAAGGAGATTGAGATGGTTCTTATTGCACTGGATTCTTGGAACAATAGTGTCAATAGTTGGCATAATAAACATATATACAGGCATAAAAGCTTATCAAAAGAAGACATTATCAAGTAGAGACTCAAGTCTTTGGACAATCTTGTTCACTGCTCAAGTCTCTTGCCTTATCCTCATCTATCTATTTCAAGACAAATGGGAACATTTTCAAAAGCAAAAAGTTGTTGTTCTTGATGTATTGGATCATCATAATCAAAATAATAACCCAAATAGGAGAAGTAGTGACCAAATCATTCAAGTGGAAACAAGAAATGATCATGAACAAAAAGTCATGGTTCCTCAACCTTGTCGTAAAAGTAATGCACTTGTGAATTTGTTTAAATTGATTTGATTGGTGTGAACATCAATTATATAAGGATTTTGATTTTGATTTTGATTTGGTTGTGATACACAATATCAGAATATTTTTTTCTTACATTTGTTTATGATAGATACTGTTGGATTTGCTTCGGTTTGTTTTTGTAGTGTTTGTAACTTGTAAGTATTATTTTTTCGTAATATACAGTACTTGAATAGTTATATTTAGGGGTGAGATAATTAACCGAACCAAATCGAACCGAACCAACTGAATTTGAGCCGAACCAAACCAAACCAAACGTATAAACAAACTATTGGTTGAATTTTTTCTCAACCCAAACCGATAAACTAATATGTTTTTGTATTTAGTTAATTAATTATATTTGAAACAATATTGTAATGTGTTTTTAAAAATTAGATTTATTAGACACATTTAATCATTTATTTTTCTTTCTATTTTTTCAATATAATAAATTCTTTTTATCAAAACATTAATTATTTAACCTAAATTATAAACATTGATTTTTTTTGTTCTTCTTTCTGCTTCTAACTACTTATCTTTTTTCTTTGAATTAAAAACTGAAGAATGAAGATAACAATATTAGAGTTTGATTTTTTTTTTAATTTCCACATGATTTTTCTCGATTAGATATTTAGTTTAGATTTACGTATTTTATTTTAGAATATTAGTTTCATATCATTGAAATGATTTTTTGTTTAGTTTAAAAATCCAAAACAAAACTAAATCAAAGTAAAACCAAATGGAACTAAATTGTATCAGACCGAACCAATTCAAGCTTACTTTGGTTTGAGTTTGGTTACTATTTCACTAAAACCGAACAAACCAAACCGATCAAACGACGACAGGCCCAACAGTGAAGAAGAAAAGCCCAACGTCATATTAATAGTTTTCAATTATAAATTTTTCATTATTTTATATCAAGGCTTTTTAATAACCGAAAAATCTCTCCAACTATTTTTTTAGTAAAAAACCCCTCAACTATACTTTATTAATGAAATCAACCTTCCGTCTACAATAACGTTTAATCCTAATAAAAATTGTTATTTTTTATTACTAAAACGACAAAATGTTTCAAATATTGACCAAAACATCAAGTTATTTACAGGAAAATAATACAAAGTGAATCTTATAACAAAAAAAATATGATCGTAGGTGTACTGTAAATCATGATTAATGCTAAGCTTATTCAGGAAATCAGCCGCAATCTTATGTGCACTGTAAAGATTCACCACACCTATTGAGTAATATATGTGAGTTTCGTTGTAGGATTTCACAACCATAGACCGACTGTTTATTGAAACATATAATCTCCAATCAAAACGATTTTGAACACAAGTTGCAGCTAATTTCTCCTTTGCGCACTTCTGTTGTTTTTGTATAAACAATTTGATGTTTTGGTCAATATTTAAGATGTTTTGTCGTTTTTGTAACAAAATACAACAAATTTTTATTGGGATTAAACGTTATCGTAGACGAATGGTTGATTTCATTAACAAATTATACTTGAGGAATTTTTTTACTAAAAAATAGTTGAATAAATTTTTCAAGATCGGCCGAGATTTTTATATTAAAAACCCTTCTATCAACCCTATAACTTTTTTGTTTATTTCAAAAATCTTCCATCGAAATTAACGTCGGAGGAACAAAGAACCAGAGATTCAATCTCTGTATTGCTTGCACTCGAGAGAGAAGAAGAAGAAGAAGAAGAAGATGGTAGGCGAAGAAGAGGAAACGAAGAAGAGAGTGGTCGTTGAATCACTGGGATGGCTAACGGAATCTACGATAATGCCGAAGAAGCATCGAGCCATCGAAGGTGTTGGTCCTTCTTCAATCATGGAGCTTAAAGCTCAGCTCTATAAGTCCCAGGAAGAAGCTAAACAAACGAAGGATTTTACTGGATCTGATGTTCATTACCATCGAGCCAAGGAAAGAATTGCCGCTAAAGATTCTTTCTCCGCGAAGAATTCCGGCGTCGAAGGTCGTGCTCTAAAGTAAGTCTGAGATTTCATCAAATTTCAATAATCCTTTTGTTATCAATTTGGTGAAACGAGATGATTTTGGGAATTAGGGTTTGATTGAGAGTTTCAGATTTGGGAATTAGGGTTTGATCTTTAGTTGTTCTATCTAGCAATCTGATTAAGATTGGAAGTAGATTTATTGGTCTAAAATTGAAAATCGATTAAGCAAATTCTGTAGGATTTGAGATTGTGTTATGCTAGAGGAAGAATCTCAAATTGGCTGCGTTATCTCAAATCGGTGCTTCGCTATGGTCTGAATTCGTTTAAGACGATAGGATCATCGATATCAGCTTTCATGAGTAGTGATTTTACTTTCCTTTGTTCTAATTTTGATAGTTGCTTTTGAATGTGTGAAATGATAGGGACAAGCTGGAGCTTAAAGCAGTTAAAGATGGAGCAGTTAGCTACGCCGCATTGGAGAAAAAGGCTCAGTTATATGAAAAACTTGCAAGGGGAGAGGTTTCAGACGAAGAAGCGGAAGAGAAGTACTGTGTCGATTTCTTTAGGAAAGGAATTGAACATGAAGAAGATTCACAACCGTCAAGTACGCGTAACAGTTCTGTTTCAGCACCTCCTGAAGATTTAAAAGCAGATGGTGAAGACGATAGTTTGCTGTTTAGTACTAAATTTTCTGGACTTGGACGCACGATTGGAACAGTTGATATGAGTCAACATGTGCGTATGGTCAGGTAAATTCCATTGTCCTCTTTCTCCATTACTCTCTTGTCTGGTTAATATAGCTAATAGAAAGAGGGAATCAACATATATCTCTCTATGATTTTCTGTAATGTAATGAAAAATCTTTGCTTTACAGGGAGGTTCATGAGGAAGTGAACCAAGCGAGAGAAAAAGCGACTGTGTTGAAGCAGAAGAGACAAGAGCAGGCGACAAATCGTCGGGACAAACTCAAACAAGCTTATCTTCAGAAACAGCTCGAGAAACTAAAGGCTCAACAGCAACAACCACAAGAACAAGATGAACAAAAAACATGATCTTTCGATGTCTTTTCACTTCGCTGAAGAAGCCGAGGAAAGAGACATTGAAAGACAGACATAGAGAGAAGGCAATGACTGGGTTGTTGTGTCCACCGAGCTCGAATGAGTTTCGATATGGCTGCAAACCGAAACACATCAGCCGTAATCAGAAGAACCAGTTGGTTTTTACACACAACAATGGTGACAAGATTTTGTATGTATTGCAGATAGAGATTTTCATTGTCTTCTACTTGTGTCAATCAACAGATTCAAACGCTTATAAGTAAACACAAATATCTATAATCAAATTACTTTATCAACTTACAAACATAGCACTTATCTTAACACCAAATAGATAAATACTAATCCTATGATCACAACAAATGACAGTTTGGCCGAGTGGTCTAAGGTGCCAGATTTAGGCTCTGGTCCGAAAGGGCGTGGGTTCAAATCCCACAGCTGTCAGATTTTTTTTTTTCTTTAAGTTTGATGAGAAACTAGAAATGTCAACGTTACATACCTACCACAAACAACGTGCACCAAGCTACTACTTTGTAAAAACTCTATAAATTATTAACAGGATACAACAACTAAAATTTTATTAAGAACCTCTATAAATTAATAATGTTGGGATTCTAATATTTATTAATTTATTGAGTTATTAATTATTCAAAAATGAATTTTCCATAATTTAAAAAAAAAAATATTTACAATTTTGTTTTATATTAAGCTATATATATTTTTTAAATTAGTTTTGTTTTTTTGTTTGTGTTTATTTCATCCAAAAATGATTAAGTTATAAAAAAATTTCAGTTTTAGAAAAGAACAAATAACGTTAAATCATATATAAATAATACATTAGCTATGTTTGTATAAAATTTAATATACCAATATTAATATAAAATATTATTGAAACCATATATTTATATAAGATTTTTATAACATTTACTATCTTATCGGATTTTATTATATTTTACACTGACCTTATTCGGGACCAACAAAATTTATTAATTTATCAAATTTATTAATCTATCGAGTATTAATTTATGGGATATTTGCAAAAATGCCACTTTTTGTGTCCACATTTGCAAAAATGTCACTTTTGGTATTCATTTACAAAAATACCACTAATTATGATTTTTTAGATACTAAATCTTAAAATTCTAAAACCTAAAAAATCTTTTGACCCCTAAAATCCTCAAAATCCTCAAAATTAAACTCTAATACAACATATAGTTAACCTAAACATAAATAATATAATGAATAAATAATTTTGAAAAAATGGCATTTTTATAAAAATTATAAAAATATGACATTTTTGTAAAGTGATATATTTTAAAATATTTTTTAATTTATAGAATTTCTACGGTAGGTGATTTTCCATGACTACTTTTATATATGGTCATTCGTAACACTGAAGTTTTGTTCTGTTTGGAGTTTATTCGTAATATAGACACAAGACTATATATCTTTTATATATATTAAAGAAAAAACATTAGAGGTTATTTATGATGCGTCATTTTCATAATTTTTCTCATTTAGTTATTCTATACTCATTACCAAATACATTTACTTATTTTAACTAGTGTAATTCTAATTACCAAAAACATTTGAATATTCATAAAATTATGGATTTTAGTAACTTGCAATTCTAGTTATATTGTAACTTGCAAGTTCATGGATTTTGGGACAATAATCATTAAGTTTATTCAATTAGAACGTCCTAAAGTTGCTTGAATTCAATCGATATGATGTTATGTTTTACCAAGTACCACTTAGTATATATTCCGTTTCTTAATATAAAATATTTTGCCTAAAAATATGCATATTATTTTTATTCTAAAAAATATTATATAATATATAAACAAAAAATATTTTAGTCAATCATAAAAAATACTGTATAATACTATTGGGCACACAATACTCAAAACAGTAGAAAATTGTATACTGAAAAATAAGAACCGAGAACATTTTATATTGTGAAACAAACAAAAACATCTTATATTAGAAAATGGAAAGTGTATTAACAAGATAACTAGCAATTTAATTTTGTTTTTTGTCAATATTACTTTACTTTAGGTAATGTTCAGTTGTATACTTCATATGTTCGTTTTAATGATATTAACAATTTAGAAAGAAAAAAAAATAGCAATTTATTAAGAATTATTTCACTTTCGTCTGACTAATCGATTACGTTTTGGATTATTAAAGAACTAAGACTATTGTCACGGACTGGGCCGGACCATATTCAATGGCCCGTGACACTATGCTCACTTTAAATTTATTCGGAATACGTCAAACATTGCATGCCTCCATTTTCAACCGGTCCATTACGTTTTTAAGGTCAACCGGGGTTGCCTACATCAAAATCAAATACACAATAAAGTTGGTGGAGGGAGACTTTTTTTTATTTTTTGGGTGCATTTCCTTTCTTTTATAAATTATAATATTAAAAGAGTAATTTACGTCTCAGTGCATTATGAAAAAACTAGGGGCAGGCATTCAAATCTTTAATTCGATTCTAGTTCAGATTTTCGGTTTTTCAGTTTTAATGAAACATGCTCTATATGAGAACCGAATAATTTTTGGTTCGGTCTAATTTCTTGAAACTTTTGGTCTAAGAAAACATTAAGATAGCCAACGCTTATAGATTTTGGGTATGTTGACCCATCATATTATTTTAGGTAAACACATTATTTTAGGTTTTATATCTATAATTGGTAAATTTTGGTATGTTTATAGCTAAGTTTTATATTCATAACATGGTTAACAGTATTTTGTTTCTAGAAATACTATATAATGCAAATATTATTAGTAGGACCACAAGACTGGTGAAAGAAGTTTGGTCCTTCTTCCCACCATCCTATACATTTTGGGACGACATTAGTTTTTATTGGATTCTTCCATCTTTTAATTCTTCGCACGTTCCCGGGAAATTCTTAATCGATTGGAAAAATGTTAGTACTTAGTTAGATTCTTTGTGTATATATATACTACTAGTTGATAATTCTCTTCATTTATATGACTCTTATCACTAAGATATCAGATTCATAGTTAATAGTTAGTATTCAGTCTTTGAACGTTTTTAGTTTTCTTGAAACTTAATGGCGCAAAGGTTACTACTGATTATCCTCCTTGCTTCACATTTGTTCGTATCAGGTATGATTTTTTTTGCCCGATTGATGATTATCATTTTGATATATATGAATTGTTTGTTTGTTTCTAATCTTAACCAATATTGATGGTTCTTTTAATTCGCAGGAGTGTTATCAACGAGTATCCTTACTATAGAGAACAAATGCAATTACACAGTTTGGCCAGTTTTATTTTCATATGCCTCACAAGTTTCCACCACAGGTTTCGCTCTCAGAAGAGGCGAGGCGCGTGCAATATACGTGCCATCCTCTTGGCACGGTCTTATCTCGGCAAGGACGCTTTGCTCAACCGATTCAGGAAAAATTTTGTGTGCCACGGGAGACTGCAAATCCGGAAAAATCGAGTGTCCTGGCGAATATGCTTGGTCTCCAACAACCTATGTTATCTTTAGAATCGACTACGAAGGAACCAACAGCTACACAATCAGTGTCGAGTACGGTTACAACCTTCCACTAATGGTTGTCCCATCGCAGAGTAGCCCGACATGTATAAGCTCGGGTTGCGCGGTTGACTTGAACAAGACATGTCCTCATGATCTTAAGGTATTTTCCGAGGGGATAACAATCGCCTGCAGAAGCGCATGCCTACGTTTCAATACTCGCGAGACCTGTTGTGAACGTTTCTTCAAGTCAAAGCAAAATTGCAAGCCGACATTGTACACAAACAACTTCGAGAGTGCTTGTCCACTTGCTTATGTCTACAGTTATGGCAATAGTAACAGCACTTTCATATGCTCAAACTCAACGGACTACACCATCACGTTTTGCCCCTCTTCCATTCCCAACACCACGAGGTATATTCCCCTAAATACATTTTTTTTCCGCTTTTGCTCGAGGCTATTATAAACATCACTTTTTCTACTGCATGTGGATGATCCAGATAACCATCGAACTGAGATACTAGAACTAGAATTAACTTCTTTTTCTATCATTTACTATAAAATATCTAACTAGTCGTTGGCAACTAGTGGCGGGGCGGATGTAGTTATAGAATTTAAGACTCAAAGATTGATAAAGAATAACTCTCTTTATTAGCTTTAGAAAATAACTCAAAACTAAAGCTCTCAATCTCTCTTAAACTCATAAGCTATGCCACAACTTGACATCTTCTTATGTAGAGAAAAGTCTAGCTTAATTCCTAATCCTAAAAGGAAAACTAACATATTTAGATAACTCCTAAATATGACTCTTTTCCTAATCTCTTTAGAACTAGGAAAACTTCCAACTCAAGCTATCTTCAAGCTTAAGCCAACATTCTCCCTCCTAAGCTTGAAGTCATCTTCAACCAAGTCTTTCATGCCAATGAGATCTCTCCTTTCCTTGAACTTGATTCTTCCAAAAACCTTAGTCAGTATGTCCGTCTTTTGTTCATTCCCGGGAACGTGCTCGACTTCTACTTGTCCATTCTCAACACATTCTCCTATAAAGTGATACCTTGTAATTTGTTTACTTCGACCATGAAACAATGGTACCTCGGTGATCTCACTAAGCAAGTCTCGTCTCGTGTGAAGTAAGTAACGAAGACATCCAACATTCTTCCTATAGTTTGTGGCATCAATGTCCTTTTCTTCCATCAACTTTGATAGCTTCAAACCGGCCTCCATTGGTGTATGAACCAAGTTACAATCTTTCATTCCACCATCCTCCAATATTTTCAAAGCGTAACGTTTTTGATTCAATGTTATCCCTTCTTTATGTTGACATACCTCAATCCCAAGATAGTAGGTCAATTTTCCAAGATCACTCGTCTCAAATTTAGACGCCATCTCCTTCTTGAAACCTTCTATAAGGATAAAATCTTGATTCACCTGCTTCCGATAGACCGACGGTTCCTTAGAGCACCTTTTCAACTTGAGTTCCTTGAGAATTAGATTAAGCTTATCATTCCATGTTCTTGGAGCTTGCCTTAAACCGTACAAAGCTTTGTTTAGCTTGTAAACTTTATCCTCACACCCTTTTACCACAAAGCTCTCTGGTTGTGTGACATAAATTGTTTCTTTCAACTCCCCATGGAGAAACACTGTTTTTACATCAAGGTGATGTATCTCCCATCCATTAGACGCTGCAAGATTGATGAGAAGGCGGATTGTCTCAATTCGAGCTACCGGAGCAAACACTTCATCAAAGTCGATTTCATATCTTTGCACATATCCCTTGGCGACAAGTCTAGCCTTGTATTTGTTTATGCTACCATCGGAATTTCTTTTTAGCTTAAACACCCACTTTAAGCCAATTGGCTTTGCCCCGTGTGGAAAATCAACAAGGTTCCAAGTATGATTCTTTGTAATCGAGTGAATTTCATCTTCACATGCAAGCATCCATTTTTTCGACTCCTTTGCCTCATAGAAGTCTCTCGGCGTCGTTCTCCTTCTTCTTGATCTGCAAGTAACACAAAGTTTTCAAGATGTTTTAGCTTGTTCCTCTGCCTTGTTCCTTTTCTTATCACCGGTTGAGGATGCTCGTTATTATCATCCTCATCGTTATCATCCTCATGATCATTGAGCTCTTCACTCTCTCCATCATTACCATTGTGATTTTCACTTTCTTCTCCACTCTCATCCTTATTGTTATCGTTATCAGTTCCCGATCCTTTAGTATCTCTGGCAGTTTCACTATTCTCCTCTGTTTCTTCATTGACAAGCTCTGTTACTTGAATGTCGTGATTACCATAGACTCCAAAGTCAATCTTGAAACCCCCGGCTCTGTTTTGCTCTGAACTCTTCTCCACCAAACTTTTAAACTTTTTGAATTTGGTAAAAGCATCAGTCTTTTCTTTCAACAAAAACGTCCACATATATCTAGAGTGATCATCAATGAGAACAAAGACGTAACTGTTTCCAGCCGACGTACTAGGTGTGATAGAACCACACAGATCACCATGAATGAGCTCTAATATCTTAGTTGCTTGATATGCAGTAGCTTGTGGAAACACTTGTCTTGTTTGCTTTCCAAGTAAACATGAACTGCATACTTTCTTTTCAACGTTGACATGTGAAGCTCTTATAACAAGTTCCCTTTATATCATGGACCTAATTGTCTCAAAATTTATGTGCCCCAACCGTTTATGCCTCTTGCTTGAATCGCTTGTTGTCGTTGAATGCAGACACATGGTGCTCTTTATCCCCATACGAACCTTGTATAATCGATTTCTTGATCTCATAGTCTTGACTAGCAATTTTCCAACACGATCATGTATCGTTAGGTATGCTTCTTTCATTCTCACGTCACAACCTGATTCTGTTACTTGGCCAAGACTAATGATATTACTTCTCAAGTCGGGAATGAAATAAACATCAAACAACGCTCTTAGTTCACCATTCTCATCCGTGAACTTGACGGTTCCTTTCCCTTTGATGTCTATCCTAGAATCATCACCTAACCTCACTTTTCCAGTGATGGAGTGATCAATCTTTGAGAAGTACTTTAGATTTCCAGTCATGTGGTTACTAGCCCCATTGTCAAGATACCACATATCCTCTTCTCCGGTGTTCACTTCGTAATTGCTTGGCACAACCTTTCTCTCGTCTAGATACACCACTTTGTGCATCATAAGCTCATCTGCAACTTCTGTCTCATGATTTTTATTCTCTTGTGCTTCTAAGAGCTTGAGTAAGCGATTTGGACACTTTGAGGCAAAGTGTCCATGTTTGTCACACCGAAAACACACTACTTAGGACATATCTCTTGTTTCATAAGAACTTCCGCGACCTCTACCCCTGTTATTGAAGAAACGTCCTCCACGACCT
Source organism: Arabis hirsuta (assembly GCA_964056655.1). NCBI lineage: Eukaryota > Viridiplantae > Streptophyta > Magnoliopsida > Brassicales > Brassicaceae > Arabis > Arabis hirsuta. The sequence continues at coordinate 818,551 of OZ053312.1, read as the reverse complement.
CTGCCTCTGTATCCACCACTGAAATCACGAGTAAACTGAGTTGGTTGAGTCTCATTGTTTGCATACATCAGTTTGCTTTGGTCTTCTTGAATATCTTCTTCCTCGAAGATGCGTTCTTCATAGGCTTTTAGACGTCCTATGATATCTTCGAAACTTGTAGTATTAAGATCTAATACTTGTTCAAGCGAAGCCACTATATGTATGTACTTTTTCCGGGGAAGACTCTTGAGAAATTTTTTAACCAATTTTGGTTCTTCAATATTTACTCCTAGAGCCGCTGATTTCGATGAAATCTCGGATAACTTGCCTACAAAGTCATCAATTTTGTCATCGTCTTTCATCTTGAGTCGATCAAATTCAGCCATTAACGTTTGTAATCTAGCTTCTCTAACTCTCTCTGCTCCCACGTGTCTCGCCTTAATCGCGTCCCATACTTTTTTTGCTGTGTCGAGCTCCCCAACTTGTAAGATAAGCATCTCGGGTATTGATTGAAACAACAGAGCCATGGCCATGTTATTCTTCTCACCATCGGTTGGAACTGTCTCCGTCTCTATGACCTCCCAAACCTTATGTACCTTGAGTGTTATCTTCATCCTCATGGCCCATACCGTGTAATTTGTTGTGTTAAGCATAGGACACATGATTGTAGAAGATCGTCCTCCTTCTTTAGGTTTCGTCGTCGCTGCGACAATATCTCCCATATTGTTCTCACGATCTTTAACCTGGCTCTGATACCAAATATAGAATTTAAGACTCAAAGTTTGATAAAGAATAACTCTCTTTATTAGCTTTAGAAAATAACTCAAAACTAAAGCTCTCAATCTCTCTTAAACTCATAAGCTATGCCACAACTTGGCATCTTCTTATATAGAGAAAAGTCTAGCTTAATTCCTAATCCTAAAAGGAAAACTTACATATTTAGATAACTCCTAAATATGACTCTTTTCCTAATCTCTTTAGAACTAGGAAAACCTCCAACTCAAGCTATCTTCAAGCTTAAGCCAACATTCTCCCTCCTAAGCTTGAAGTCATCTTCAACCAAGTCTTTCATGCCAATGAGATCTCTCCTTTCCTTGAACTTGATTCTTCCAAAAACCTTAGTCAGTATGTCCGTCTTTTGTTCATTCCCGGGAACGTGCTCGACTTCTACTTGTCCATTCTCAACACATTCTCCTATAAAGTGATACCTTGTAATTTGTTTACTTCGACCATGAAACAATGGTACCTCGGTGATCTCACTAAGCAAGTCTCGTCTCGTGTGAAGTAAGTAACGAAGACATCCAACATTCTTCCTATAGTTTGTGGCATCAATGTCCTTTTCTTCCATCAACTTTGATAGCTTCAAACCGGCCTCCATTGGTGTATGAACCAAGTTACAATCTTTCTTGATTTCTTGTAGTGAGGTGGTAGGAGGGGCATTTGCCCACCATGATTTTCCCAAAATTAGTATAATTGTTTGAGGATTTTTTACGATGTCCCTCTTGATATATTATTTTATGTTGTATTACTTAATAGTTTTTAATTTTGCACCAGATCATAATAGTTTCTAGATCCGATTTTTATTTTCTTCTCCTTAATACATATCAAGTATAAATTATAATATTTAAATACTGTGTTTCTCTAGAGGTGTTAGTTTATGTAAAAAAAATTATGTTTATATTCTAGACATTTGTTGGGTCGTAGAAATTATTTACAAACTACAACCATTAAAAAAAATTACAACATTCATTTTCCAATTAGATTTTATGTCATTTAAGTAGTAACCCCTCCTTAATTTGGCCAAATGAACAACACATGAATGCAAAAATTATAACCCTAATCTATCCTAACTCAAAATCCTAAGTCTAAAACCCAAAAAGATTAGTCTCTAAACCTTATTATAAATCCTGAAAGTTGGTGTTTCCTTTATTTTGGAAAAAGTTGTCTATTAAAGTTGTTTTTCTTGTTCTTATCAACCCTTGAGAAAATGCATTTTTTATCACAAACATAATACAAAAATAATGTGATTAGTAAATCACTGATGACTAAATTATGTTTTTTGTTTGAAGCAACAGAAATCCGATGGTTACATTTGCAGATAATTCTCCAAGGAAGTTAAAACCCATACTCGGTACCACCTTCATTACAACCATGTCTTGGTTCCTCATTTATTTTAACATAACACCTAAGTTTTGGTTGTTTCTTTTTGTAGGAGGCTCGGTAGCTTTAGCTGTTTTAATCATTATTATTGCAATTGCGGTAATTGTGAGAGCATATGCGAGAAGGAAGAATGATTCCGAGAAAATTGAAGCTATTGTAATGTTGAAAAGATATAGTTTTAAAAAAGTGAAAAAGATGACAAACTCGTTTGCTCATGTTTTAGGGGAAGGAGGATTTGGAACTGTCTATAAAGGGAAATTACCCGATGCAAGCGGCCGAGATATCGCATTGAAGATCTTGAAGGACTCAAAGGGGAATGGAGAAGATTTCATCAATGAATTAGCTAGCATGAGTAGAGCATCTCACGTTAATATAGTTTCTTTGTTTGGATTTTGCTATGAAGGGAACAACAGGGCTATAATTTACGAGTTCATGCCGAATGGATCCCTCGACAAGTTTATATCCAAGAATACGTCAACGAAAATGGACTGGAAAATTTTATACAACATCGCGGTAGGTGTTGCTCGCGGATTAGAGTACATGCACAATAGTTGTGCATCAAGGATTGTGCATTTCGATATAAAGCCACAAAATATACTCATGGACGAAGAGTTTTGCCCCAAGATTTCGGATTTCGGTCTTGCTAAGCTTTGCAAGAAAAAAGACAGTATCATATCAATGCTAGACGCGAGAGGAACCGTAGGTTACATTGCTCCTGAAGTGTTTTCCAAAAGCTATGGAGGTGTTTCGCATAAGTCGGATGTGTATAGTTATGGAATGGTAGTTCTTGACTTGATTGGGGCAAAGAACAGAGAAAAGACTGAAACTTCCAAGTCCAATATAAGTACAATGTACTTCCCAGATTGGATCTATGAAGATCTTGAGAAGAAAGAAGACATGAGACTAGTAGGAGATTGTATAATCGAAGATGAAGATCATGAAGAAGAAGAGAAGATAGCGAAGAAAATGACATTAGTTGGTTTGTGGTGTATACAAACCAATCCATCTGATCGTCCAACAATGAGAAAAGTTGTTGAAATGTTAGAAGGAAGTGTAAAAGCTCTGCAAATTCCACCTAAGCCTCTCTTGAATTTACCCTTAGTAGTGGCTTGCAAAGGGGTTGAAGAGAGTCAAGAGACTTCTAGTTTCTTCACATCAAGCTAGTCAAGACTCAAGAGAAGAAATCTTTTAACTGTTTTTTCAACAAGCTATCGCCTCTGCTTCTAGTTTTTGAATTTGGTTCAAACTTCTTTTCAATTCATTGTAACACTAGTAGTTGTAAAAACAGTTTTTGATTGAATAACACTTTTACATTCATTCCACAAAAACAAAAAAAAAAATCTTTTAACTTGTTCAAGATATTGTGTAAAAGAAAAAAGATATTTCATATTCCTCCTAAACTAAAAGCTAACAAGAAACTTGTCAAAATCTTGGGATCTTCTTGTTTGTTTCTTTGTGAAAATGCATATTTGAAAAAAGCAGATGGTGATGACGATGGTTGGCTGTTTAGTACCAAATTTTCTGGACTCGGACGTACAACTGTGACAGCTGATATGAGTCAACATGTGCGTATGGTCAGGTAAATTACATTGTCTTCTTTCTCCATTACACTTTTGCCTTCTTAAGAGAAAGAAAGAATCAACATATATATATCTCTCTCTCTCTCTGATTGTCTGTAATGTAATGAAAACATCTGTTTTGCAGAGAGGTTCATGAGGAAGTGAATCAAGCGAGAGAAAAAGCAACAGTGTTGAAGCAAAGGAGACTAGAGCAGGCAACAAATCGTCTGGAGAAACTGAAACAAGCTTATGTTCGGAAACAGCTCGAGAAACTAAAGGCTCAACAGCAACAGCCACAACAACAAGACGAGGAAAAAACTTGATCTTTCAATGTTTTTCACTTTGCTGAGTTTTGGGTTTTTTGACAGTTTCTGCTCTGGAGTCAAGATCAGAGCTCTGTATTTTTTTAACAGAGATAATAGAGTCAGTTTTTGGAGCTCTGTTTTTAAGGCAACCAATTAAGATTTATAAAAACAGCAAATTTTATGAATGATCAATTTAATTAGATGGATATTTTTGTAAGTATAGTGACATTTATATTTCTACTTGGATGTTGTTGTTTTGTAAAGAGTAAGTAACTTTTTTCACTCAATTTCTGTTATAGAAGAATATGCTTTGTAAATATGTGGCTAAACGATTATCTTTTGACCCCCCCAAAAAAAACAATTATCTATACCATCCTTTCTCAAAACAAATTCAATATTTATACCAACAGTTTGTATTATGTTCAAAGACTTTTTAGACTAATACAATATTGATACCAACAATTTGAAGTTGTTCCTTGGCTTTTTTTTTTTTTTTTTTTTTTTTTGGTTTTTTTGGGTCAAAATTGGACCGAGATTAACAATTTGTTAAAGCAAATTTCACCAAAATTTTCAACCTAAGAAAAATGCAAACACACTCAAGGTCGGTAATTAAATGGGCTGAAAACATGTTGAGCCTTAAATATCTGAAAAGAAAAAGAAACCCAACATAATTATATATACATACACAAATTTTGCATCCCCAATATTTTCTCTTTGATCGTCCCAAAAAGAAAACAAAAAAAAAGAGAGAAAAAAAGCTTGGAAGATTTTGGTGAGTGGTTCGTTCCTTTTTATGTTTTATCGAAAGTTTGGGGTTTCAAATTGAATGAAAGAATTACGATCTAGGGTTTCGATTGATATAATCAAGTTTATGATTCGGAAGAGTAATTTCTGTTTCTAAATTGTGGAAATTTCGATAATTTGCATTTGATTTATAATGTGATTCTGAAAAATGTCACCTTTTTGTTTTGATTAGATTATTGGGAATCAAATTAAATTAAAGCCCTTTGATTTGATATCGATCTAGTTCTGTGGTTTCGAAGTTGATTGTAATTCTGGCTTGTCTTATATATATGCTTTGATTAGGAAAGCCCTTGAGCGATGACATTGAATTCGACCTCCCGTGTTCTCCGCCGTGTCCGTCCACTGTTGGGATCGTTCAGACACTATCCATACGACTCAGGGTGAGTCATGTTACTTTTATTTTAGCCCCTTCCCTTTGAGAGTGTTGTTTGCAAAATTCAGAACATTGATTTTTGTTTTGTTTTGTTTTGTAGGAGTGGCTCTGGGAAGGAGGAGATGAAAGAGGAGCTTGTACGACTAGGAGTTGAGCTCTCACTCTCTGTAGTTGAATCCATGTTCTTGCTGTGTGATGACATTCATACTATGTTGTCCTTGTGCTTTAAGTTATGGAGACTTCCAGTACCGCCCGAGGGTCCCGTGTCAGAAAGGCTGTTTCGTGTTGTTCACCATGTCTATTGGCGTTATATCAAACCCAAGAACAGAGTATATAAGGATGGTGGCAACTCGGTCCAGTTTGAATTGATCAGGACCACTTGGGAGGATTTTGTCCACGGAATCATAGGTTTGCATCGCCTTGTTAAGCTTCTCAGAGTAAAAGATCGCTCTTTTGATGATAGAATGTTATCCTCTGCTGTTGCACAATACAAGCAAGTGGTGAAGAAGCTAGAGGATAAATTGAGGCCTGCAAAGGATGTTTCAGACGCTAATGGGTTTGCTAGGGAGACAATAGAGTCTTACATTTATGGCGTGTGGAAGTCTCTCTTTGATGAAGAAGCAACACCACAAGGGGTAAAGATTACGGTTCTTGACGACCTGTTTGAGCCTATTATAGGTAAATCATGGAGTCGCTATGCCGACCCGAAAATGAAAGATAATCTGCCTATTTGGGGGCATAGAGGGGTACATGCACTGCCCATGTGTTCTGTTTACATTCTAAGGTCAGTAATATATACGTTAGCCCCATTGAGAGTTTTTTCCTACTACACTAACTCAGGTTACATATTTGACTCTTTTTGTGTCTTTGTTTTTTGCAGGAAAGAGTTTCCAAAGCAGGAGCTGAAAAAGGAGGTTGTGCAACTAGGAGTTGAGCTCTCGCTATATGTGGCTGAATCCATGTTTTTGGTGTGTGATGACATTCGTAGTGTGTTATTGTTCTGCAATAAGTTATGCAGAGAACTGAGTCCTGCTAGCCACGTGTTACAAAGGCTGCTTCGAGGTATGTATTATGTCTACACCAAACATATCAAACCAAAGCATGGAGTGTATCAGAATGGTGGCACATCGGTCCAGTGGAGTCTGACCAGTACGACATGGGAGAATTTTGATGCTGGAATCAAAGATTTGGAGCTCCTTGTTTGGATTCTCAGAGAAGAAGGAAGCTATGTAGATTGCCGAGAGTTTACGTCTAGTGTTGAAAAAGCTTTGAAGAAGATAGAGGAGAGATTGAGGTGTGCCAAGCATGTTTCAGAGGCAAATGGATATGCGAGGGATGCGGTGGAGTCTACCATTTCCGACTTGTGGAAGTCTCTGTTTGACAAAGAAACCGAGGATGCTGGGACTGCGAAAGTGTTGAGGCTTGGGATTATTTGTGACATGTTCAGCCCTCTGTTGGAAGAAAGAGCAGCAACACATCCACATCTTGTCTTAGCGGCTAAGAGTCTCTTTTAAAATTTTTATGTTTGGTCACTTTAGATTCATTTCCCAATCACAACAATCGTAACAAGTAGTATTTCTTCCTTTGGATCTTAGAGAATTTGAAATCGAACTACCACTTTGTGTTGTAATAACAACAATTGTAACAAGTACAATAGTCTCACAGTCAACAATTGTAACAAGTACAATAGTCTCACAGTCAAGAAAAAAAAAACCTTTCTATTATCGGTTTGCTTCAACTCCAAGTAATATAAAGACATCGCAGCCACAAGATCCAGAAGAAAAAAAACATAGCTTTATTATATATAACGTAACTAAAAGCTTAACATAAACAATCCTTTGACTTAAAACACCTTTGCATATCCCAAACTCATTATTCCAACTTGCCACATACAGGGCTAAAGCAAGCAATCAAATCACATTCAGTAATTAATACTAATGACACTTAAACATAAAAGACAGTTTGGCCGAGTGGTCTAAGGCGCCAGATCTAGGCTCTGGTCCGAAAGGGCGTGGGTTCAAATCCCACAGCTGTCATTTTTTTCTTTTTAATTTTCTTATTTTATTTCCTGACACATAAAATCATTTAGTTTACTTAACTAGAGTCTTTCTTGTTCCTCTCTTTATTTTTTTTTATTTTTTTTAAGCCAATGAGAGATCCAAAATGCATATTTGTGTACGCGAGAGAACTTCCAAAGTAAGTTGGATATGTCCACATTACACCTACCAAAAGCAACTTCCACTAAAGCTACCAAGTACCACTATATATTAAGAACAACAACAACTAGCAATTTATTAAGAATTCTTTCACTTTCGTCTGACCAATAGACATGATGTTTGTTTTGGATTTATTAAATTTTTGATTAATGAACTAAAAGATTATTCCCACTTTAAAGCTTATTCGGAATTCAGTTTGAATCCGGGGTTGACTGCGTCAAACATTGCATGCTTCCATTTTCCACCGGTCAATTAGAGCAGTAACATTGGTGATACACTAACTGTATCACCAAATATAAAATTATTAAAAATACATTATCTCTTCCTTTTACTCAATTTTATACCTTCTCTTTCATCCTTTTACTCAACTTTTATTAATTTTATACTCTCTCTTTAAATATAAAATTATTAAAAACATTTGATACACTTTCTCTTTCTCTCTTCAAAAGTATCGACTATATCAATTATTTGATACCCTCTCTCCAAAAATATCAACTATCTCTTCTTTTTACTCAAATTTTATTAATTTTATATTTCAATACACTCTACTATTTCAACCAAAAACACTCTCTTTCTTCCTTTTACTCAAATTTTAATAATTTTATATTTAATGATACCCACATTGTATCATCACTAATCATGCTCTTATGTTTTAGGTCAATCATGTATCTCTTTTTCTTTTCTATAAATATTACTTTCTTGGGCACAAGTAAAAGAGATGAACAAAACAAAACTAAAACTAAAACAAGATGTTTATTAGTTTTTAGGGGAATTGGATATATAACCCCCAAGAAAAACTATGATACACAAACTAACCAATTTCTCTTTTTTTCTCTCGTGTTTCTTTTTTGTTTTGTTTTGGTGTTACAAAAACAAAAAGAAGAAAAAAAAAAACTTTTGCAATACATATCAGCATTATTAACTAAAAAAATAACCATTACGAATGGTTAATTAATGACGCATTTTTCTGATGGGAATGGCATGTAACGGATTAGTCTTGTGCAAGGTAATACCAAAGGTCTCGTCCATGTCCAAGTCCTCAGAAACGACGCCGTTTGGAAGCTTCCAGTCAAAGGAATAGAGAAGAGAAGCAAGCATGAGAGGCACTGTCTTCACAGCCAAAGGCAATCCCGGACAAATTCTCCGTCCGGCTCCGAACGGTGTAAGCTCATAATCTCTACCTTTCACATCAATCTCTTTCCCTAAAAACCTCTCAGGCTCGAACCGCATCGGATTCTCCCACACGTTCCGATCACGTCCTATAGCCCAAACGTTCACCAAAACCTGAGTGTTTTTAGGCACAAGAAATCCAAGAATCTCCACGTCGATTTCCGCTTTTCGCGGGAGGAGAAGTGGAGCAGCTGGATGCAAACGGAATGTTTCCTTAACCACAACTTGTAAATACGGCATTTGTGAGATATCGGACTCTTGCACGACACCGTTTTGGCCTATAACACAATCGATTTCTTCTTGAACATTCATCATCTTTTTAGGGTTTCCAAGTAACTCTGCCAAAGCCCATTCCACGGTACTAGAAGTTGTGTCGGTCCCGGCTGCAAACAGGTCCTGATACATGCACACACATCGTTCAACTTGGACATAAATTTCCACCAAAAAAAAAAAAACTTGGACATATTTTCTTTACCAAAAATAAACGTTGGACATATTGAATTAAAATAAAATTTTCGATTATTTCAAAACACAGAAAATTATATTTCATTTACATGTTTAAAAACAATTAACGTTTAAAATATACTCTTTCCGTTTCACAAAGATGATTTTTTTCAAAAAAAAAATTGTTTAACAAAGATAAAAATTTTAGTGTTTTCAATGTATTTTTATTATTTAATGCTAATAGATTGTGAATTTCAAGACAATTATTAAAACACTATTAATTGCTTTTTTAATATGTTTGAAAAGTTCAGAAAATTCATCTTAGTGGAAGGGAGGGAGGGAGTATAACTTTCCATAAAACAGAGTTGTTTCTTTTCGGTTTGCATTTACAATTTTCAAACAAAACTGTTAGAACACAAAATGTTATTTTTTAAAAGACTAACCATTAATTATATGAAATGTACGATTTTTAATCAAAATTATAATCTTATGCAACATAAGCGAAGACTTACGGAGAGAAGGTGTTGGATTTCGATAATGTTGAGTTCTCCTTCATCTCCTTGGTTGAGATCAATAAGTGCATCCAAGAAATCACTGCTCGAAACATCCTTATCTTCCGTTCCTGATGAGTTTTCCTTGATCCGAGCATCGTAAATTCCTCGGAAAACCGTAAACAACCTCTCCGAGCAGTACTTCATCTTCTTTTTATTACCTAGTAAGTCAAGAAACCTCATAAATGGGAAATAGTTAGCAAGGTCTGGCTCTCCGGTAGATTCCATGACTCCAGTCACCATGTCCTGAAAGACACTGGACTTCCTTGAGTCGTAGTTACCAAAGTCGACTGAAAACAGAACATTCGAATGATATTGAGGACTGTGACGAAGGATGCACGAGAAATATTCACAGCTTCTTCTCTCTCACTGCTTTCATTCATGAAGTTGATAAGTTCTTGCACCTTCTTCATCCGCAGAGGCTTCGTGGCCTCGACACGCTGCGGTGAGAACAACTGAGTCACTGATAGTTTCCTCAACAACCTGAAGAACATAGCATACATAGAAGCGCCTACGTGTTACAATTGGAAATATTCAGCTATTGGGTTTTCAACTCAAATTCAATTGGCAATGTCTCATATATAAGTTTTTTTTTTTTTAATAAACATATAAGACTTTAAAAGTTTCTGGCCATTTCCGATTTAGGACATTATACATATTATTTCTGATATAAAAACAACTCAAGCACAATTCGGTTAAACCTGTCAAAGATATTCTTTCAGTGCTATCAGATTTGAGTTCAACTCCAGTGCTATGTTTGAAAGGAATGATTTTGCAATTTGTGGACCAACCATAACTAGTATTATCTAGTCCCCAGATTTCGAAGATCATCATCATCAAAGATATGGAACATCCTAGTTAATTAAAAAGGGAAATCATACAGAAAGAAAAAAAGAATCAGAATCAGTTACCTCCAACGAGGAGACGACGGATGAAGCCATGCCATAGAAAAATCATGATGATTGATGGATCGTATCGCTTCATTGATGTACCGACCAGAGCAGATTTGGTCGTGTGTTCTAAGAACCTCTCTTGCAGCATCTGGTGAAGATATGACCACTGAGTTTAAACATCCAAGCTTAAGACTCATGACTGGCCCATATGTTTTTGAGAGGTCAGCGAATGACTGGTGCGGGTTTTTTCCGACGAGGTGAATGTTTCCGATGATGGGTAGTCGCAGAGGTCCTGGAGGCGTCGGGATGGCGCGAAGAGATCTACGTCGTCTGGATCTTGTGGTGGAGATGATAAAGAAACATGATAAGATAACCCAAACGAACAGAAACAGAGCTTGTCCTGTTGAGATGATGTCCATCTGAGTTTCTCAAGTGATAGAAAGCTAGACAAAATTGATTAAGATATAGAGGATAACTAGATGATTATCTCGGTTAGGCCTGGGCATATGGGTATTCGGGTCGGGTACGGATCGGGTCCTATCGGGTACAGGTTCTATCGGATCTATAATTTTTATATCTATACAGGTACCTGTAAGGATTCGGGTCGGGTACATGTTATAATAAATTGTACCTGTAAATACCCGAAAAAATTCGGGTACAGGTTCAAGTTCAGGTTTTTTTACCCAAATTTACAAAAAAAAAACAACTTGTAAACACAACAAATATCCGAACCAATAACCATAAAATTAAAAGCAATTGAAACATAAACAAACAATGTTAAAACTTTAAAAAAATAAAGAGTTGAGAACTGAGACATAGTTTTGTTCCAGTTTGTGTATTGATCCCGATCTCAAACTGACATACTCAACAATATAGATCGGAGTCGAGAGAGAGAGGCGGTTGAGACGTTTATGTATGTAACAAATTAATTTTGGGCCTTAGTAAGTAAAATCGAAATTTTTATAAGTATGTAAAGGCATATAACTTATATAAACATATGACTAACATATCTATAATCTAAGTACAGAAAAAACATTCGGATATTTTTCAGGTATCGGGTAGGAACCTGTACCCGAACATGTACCCACAGATACCAGTTTAACATACCCAACAGGGTAAAACACAAATACCCATACCCAATCAGAACCTGTATTTTCGGATCGGGTACAGGTTCGGGTATTCGGGTCCGGTTATTATGCCCAGGCCTAATCTCGGTGTTTCTTTTTATCTCTCTCTATTTCCCTTTATCTCTCTCTAATGTTTTACTTTTTTTTTTTAATAAACCATGAAATTCCGAACATTTGATTTATAATCTCTTTCGTATCCAGAGTCATCGTTTAGATATTCCAATTTAAAAAATTAATCCTCTTTACTAAAAAAGTTAACACAGGACACAAGTGAACTACCCGCTTGTATTACCACTAGACAACCACACTTTTGTTTAAACTAACTAATTTCTTTCTTTTTCTCTCTCTAATGTTTTAGTTAGATTGTAAATTATAGTTTTTTTTATTGTTGCAACTCACCCCTAAAATTCTTAATCGATTAGAAAAAGGTTAGTACTTAGTTAGATTTTTTTATTTTTCAAATTTTAATTAGATTATTTCCTCTATCTTTTTCAATAATTCTTTGTATACATACTAGTTGTTAATTCTTTTTGATTTTTTAATCCTAGTTGCTGAGTAGTTTATTGCTTATGAATCCTTATCACTAAAATATCAGATCCTACTAAGTAAGAATCTAGGAAGAAGCAAGAGAAAACATAAACACACAAAATCAGAGTTTATAATTAGTTTTCTTGAAACTAATTGCGCAAAGGTTGTTATTGATTTTCCTCCTTGCTTCACATTTGTTCGTATCGGGTACGATTTTTTTTTTTTGTGATTATCATTTTGATATTTATGAATTGTTTGTTTGTTTCTAATTTTAACCAATTATCAGCAAGTATCCTAACCATAGAAAACAAATGCAACTGCACAGTTTGGCCAGTTATATTTTCATATAACTCACAAGTCTCCACCACGGGTTTTGCTCTCAGAAGAGGGGAGACGCGTGCAGTACACGCACCATCCTCTTGGTATGGTATTATCTCGGGTAGGACTCTTTGTTCAACCGATTCAGGGAACTTCTCATGCGCCACGGGAGATTGCAAATCAGGAAAAGTCGAATGTACTGCCTCATATGCTTGGTCTCCAACAACTTATGTTTTCTTTAGAATCGATTATGGAGGAACCAACAGCTACACAATCAGTGTCGAGTGTGGTTACAACCTTCCCCTAATGGTTGTCCCATCGCAAAGTAAGTACCCCGACATGTCTAAGCTCAGGTTGCGCGGTTGACCTGAACAAGACATGTCCTCATGATCTTAAGGTATTCTCCGAGGGGGAAACAATCGCCTGCAAAAGCGCATGCACGGATTCGGTACTCAAGAGATTTGTTGCACACGTTACTTCAAGTCAAAGCAAAATTGCAAGCCGACATTGTACACAAACAACTTCGAGAGTGCTTGTCCACTTGCTTATGTCTACAGTTATGGCGATAGTAATAGCACTTTCACATGCTCAAACTCAACGGACTACGTTATCACGTTTTGCCCCTCTTCCATTCCCAACACCACCAGGTAAATAACCCTATCGGACGTGCTTCTGCTCGGGGCTATAAATATCATTATGGATGATCCAGATCAACATCGAATTGAGATACTAGAACTAGCTAGATTTCATTTTCTTTTTGTCTATTATTTTACTATAAAATATAATATTAACCAGTCGTTGAAACGCCTCTACTAGATGGCAACTAGTGCCTAGTGGTGTTGTTTTCTTCTAAAAACTCAAAACATATCATTATAAATTATTAATATAAATACTTTGTTATTTCTAGTGGTGTTAGTTTATGACTTTATGTAAAAAAATGATGTTTTATATCCTACACATTGATTGAGTTGTAGGAACTTTTTGCAACCCTTAAGCAGCATTTATTTTCCAATTAGATTTTAGGTGTTTTAAGTGGTAACACCTCTTTAATTTGACCAAATGAACATCTAAATGCAAAAAAATTAAGTTTTTTTTTTGTTTTTTTTTGGGTCTAAATGTTAAGAACTTTTTCTTTTTCTTGTTTTTGAGTAAATGCATTTTTCTCACAAACACAAAATAAACAAAGTATATGATTAGTAAATCAATGATTACTAAATAATGTAATACGTTTTTTGCTTGAAGCAACAGAAATTCGACGGCTCCATTAGCAGGAGCGAAACGTAAGCTTATCTTTGTTTTATTTATCCTATAAAAATCTATGTAATCGTTAATTTATGTTTGTTTTGTTAATCATAATTTTTGTATGATACATTTGCAGATAATGATCTATGGAAGTTAAAACCCATACTCGGTATACCACCTCATTGCAACCGTTGATCTTCGTTCCTCATTCATTTTACATAAACCTAAGTTTTGCTTGTTTCTTTTTGCAGGAGCCACGTTAGCTTTACTTGTGTTAATTATTATTGTTGCGATTGCGGTAATTGTGAGAGCAAATACGAGAAGGAAGAAGGATTCGAGCGACGAGAAAATTGAAGCTATTGTAATGTTGAAAAGATATAGTTTTGAAAAAGTGAAGAAGATGACAAACTCTTTTGATCATGTTCTAGGGGAAGGAGGATTTGGAACTGTCTATAAACGAAAATTACCCGATGCAAGCGGCCGAGATATCGCATTGAAGATCTTGAAGGATTCAAAGGGGAATGGAGAAGATTTCATCATTGAATTAGCTAGCATGAGTAGAGCATCTCACGTTAATATAGTTTCTTTTTTGGATTTTGCTATGAAGGGAGCAACAGGGCTATAATTTACGAGTTCATGCCGAATGGATCTCTCGACAAGTTTATTTCCGAGAATATGTCAAAGAAGATGGACTGGAAAATTTTATACAACATCGCGATCGGTGTAGCTCGTGGGTTAGAGTACATGCACAATAGTTGTGCCCCAAGATTTCGGATTTCGGTCTAGCTAAGCTTTGCAAGAAAAATGACAGTATCATATCAATGCTAGATGCGAGAGGAACCGTAGGTTACATTGCTCCTGAAGTGTTTTCCAAGAGCTATGGATGAGTTTCGCATAAACCGGATGTGTATAGTTATGGAATGGTAGTTCTTGACTTGATAGGGGCAAAGAACAGAGAAAGAGCTGAAACTTCCAAGTCTAATACAAATACAATGTACTTTCCAGATTGGATCTATGAGGATCTTGAGAAGAAAGAAGCCATGAGACTTGTAGAAGATCATATAATCGAAGACGAAGAAGAAGAGAAGATAGCGAAGAAGATGACATTAGTTGGTTTGTGGTGTATACAAACCAATCCATTTGATCGTCCACCAATGAGAAAAGTTGTTGAAATGTTAGAAGGAAGTGTAAAAGCTTTGCAGATTCCACCTAAGCCTCTCTTAGATTTACCATTAGTAATGAATTGGGAAAGTGTTGAAGAGAGTCAAGAGACATCTAGTTTCTTAACATCAAGCTAGTCAAGAAGACTCAAAAGAAGAAATCTTTCAACTTGTTCAAGATAATTTGTAAAAGAAACAAGATATTTCATATTCCTCCTAAACCAAAGCCAATAAGAAACTTGTCAAAATCTTGGGACCTTCTTGTTGGTTTCTTTGTGAAAATTCATATTTAATTTTGTTGATTGTGATTGAAACTCCCAAATGTTTTTTCTATTATGAACAAGTAAAAATCATATATTTAATTACAAAAATACGTGTGTTACAAGAAAGAATCTGCATGTGAAACTCACGTGCGGTTAGCAGAAGCTCTTGCTCTAGCCACTGATCTCGTGTAGAGCTCTTCGTACTGTGTAGCTGATGATCCCCAACTGAAATCTATACTCATCACTTTCTCCACAAGTCTCTTCCATTTCTCTTCATCTTTCTTGTAATGATCAAATGCTCGCTCCAGCGCGTAATTTAGACCCTGTTTTTTCAATGTTTTCTCAGCTAAAATCAGACATCTATAAACCGAACCAAACTCATCCGAAATTTCAACTTCCCACCCCTGTTTTCAGCTATGATGAGCAAAGAGATTGATAAAGAAGAGATAATTGCTAGATTACCTGTTCGTCCGCGGATTGAAATGTAAATCCGTTTTGAAACTGGGTTGGTATTGTATCATCATCGATGTCGAAGACACTGGAAAAGGATTGAAGAGAAAAAGAAATTATCTTTGAGACCAATGTCGTCTGAAGATAAAGAAAAGGTCTTAAGTTTTGGTTTTACCTGTCGTTTAAGCCTCCAGTTTTTCGGGCGATTGGAATGGATCCATATCTCATAGAGATCATCTGTGCAAGAGAAAGAATCCGAAAACAGAGATTAGCCAATATTTTAGTCAACATTGATGTTTGGTATCTTCTAGAGATCATGATTTATATTGTAACCTGTGTAAGTCCACAAGGCTCGAAAATTGAAGGAATGATGAACATATCGGATGCTGCGTAAATCGAATGAGACAGAGCTTCATCGTACTTCAGTAACAACCGGACATGGTCATGACTCTTAAACTGTTGTTCTATACCTTCAAATTCCCTCTAGAAAAAGAAAACCAAAATGCATCAAAGCTCAAGAAGAGGGAGGAGGTAGAGAGCATCTTGCTGACCAGACAGATTATTACCTGAATATGCGGAACTGGGCTAGAACCGAGAAGAACAAACTGTCCACCTAACTCTAATGTTCGGTATATCGCATGCCTGATTAGATGAACTCCCTTTTGTGGTACTAACCTTGTTATGCAACCAACCTATACGAAATAAATATATGAGTTACCTGAATCAGTATGCTTTAGAATCTCTCAGCATTCAGGGAAACAATAAGTTACCAGAGGCCGTCTCGGCTTGGCAGAAGAAAGTCCAAGCTGCTTTCTAAGGGCGTATTTGTTTTCTTCTTTCCCTTGTAAATCTTTAGCGTTGAACTGAGCCTTGAGGAAAGGGTCGGTGGCGGGATTCCATGAATCCGTGTCAATGCCATTAAGGATTCCAATGAATTTCTTGGAGTGAAAATTGAGCGTCGAATGAAGTCCTTTCCCTCCCTGTAAATACATTAGACCGATCAGTATGAAAGCTTTAGTTAATTAACATCAAATAAAATACCAATGTAAATTCTTCTACCTCGGGTGTTCGAACTTCTTGTGCATAAGTAGGAGACACAGTTGTTACAATATTTGAGAAGATTATAGCACCCTGGACCATAAGGAGAAAGAGATGAATACGAGGACAAAGTCGAATTTCTCTCTCGGTTTATGTTGGTTTTGTAATCATTTACCTTTACAGGATTGACTCTATCTCCAGATGAGTGATCCTGCATTCTGTCTGGTCTGTTTAACTGGCTAACATCGAGACCGCAAGATCCCAATTCTGAAGCAGACGAGGTACCTTGATACTCGAAATTGTGACATGTAAAGCATATTCTTGCAGAATCTAACCCCTTTGGAGCATACAGATCCCAATAAAGCGGCGCCTGAAATTGAAAAAAAAGAGCTTCAAAAGGTATCCTAAACAAAAAGACTATGCCACTATTTCAAAAGTAAGATAAAACCGTACAACAAAAGCTGTTTGCCAGTCATGACAATGTATGATGTCGGGTTTTTTGCCGGACTGAAGAAGCAACTCTAATGCAGCACGGCTAAAATAAGAAAAGCGTTTGAAATCATCTTGCTCTCCATAAAACAGCCCTCTCCAGAAGAATTTGCTCGGATGTTGAGGTTCGATGAAATGTACAGGCAAGCCTGTAAATAGAGATAAAGACTTTGATTCAACCAAAAACACACAACCACGAAAAAAATCAAATTCTTCTCACCTTCAACAGTTCCAACCCAGATTTTGTTTTTATATAACTTTCCGTCAAAATATGACTCCACAACAGTATCCAAAGCCTGTGGTGAATAAATCAAACCATCATTTAAAAAAAAAATGAAATGTTTTTATGTCATCTTATTATATATAGATTCATCGAATTGCAACAACATTACCCTTAAGTCGCGCACACGATCATACTGCATACAGTCATATTTGGGAAGGATAATCTCCACCAAATGACCTCTTCTTTGCAATGCCTTACCAAGACCTGCCACAACATCCCCCAAACCGCCCACCTACAGAATTTACATAAGGAAACTAAGAATGGGAATGACAAAGTTGAAAAGTAACATGAAAGCAAGAGAAGTTCTTTGGGGTATGTTTATCTGAACACACCTTAGCTACAGGTGCCATCTCAGCTGCAATGTGAACGACATACAATCCTGAACTAGAATCAGCACCAAATGAAGAAAATAGGTTATTTTTTCAAAAAATAACTGAAACGGGGAAAGAGAAAGCATTTTCAAAGGCATTGATTACCTTGTTGGCGACGCCACAAGCTTGAGAAATGCAGAGATAGCATCGCCTTCAGTCTTGTCTTTGACATCAATGTATGTATCGTGAATTTTTCTATCTTTTTTCCAAACCATTTCTCTTAGAGAGTCTGCATCATCGCTTGCTATTTTCTTTTCAAGCAGCCATCCATCAACAGTTAGAAGTAAACGACTCCAATAATCCCAAGGCATATCATCGACAGGTTCATCTCTTGCTTTTCTCTTGGTTTCTTCCTTCAAACTTTCAAGTGTTTCCTGGAATTCTTTTATTGATTCTTGATATAACTGAACATACGCGAATATCTCTGCATCAGACTTTTCGAGCCGCTCCTCAAGTAATTTCACCTTATGTTGCATCAGTTCATTGTACTGTTGGATTTTTTCTGATGATTCTTTATAAACATTGGCCTCTTTAAGCGCTTCCTCGATTTTCTCAACCTTATTTCTGAGATCTTGATTCTGTTGTAACACTAAAACCGCTTGCTCTGCTTGTTTGGTAGCTCTATCTAACAACAGCTGTAGACTCACTACCTTCGTCCATAGATCAGTGCATTCGGTTTTAAGAGACGAAAGCTTCGAGACATCTTCCTGGGAAACCGATAACTTAGACTCTAAATCCTTAACAGAAGATTCCAAACCTGAGCATTCTTTTTCCAACACAACTACACGTTCATCAGTATCCTTAACACTGTGAAGTTCTGTCTTAAGCATTTCTATATCTTTCCTCAAAGACAGATTCTCTATCTTCAATGTTTCAAGTTCTTTGCTAAGAGCTAGAATATAACCATCACTTTCTAGCGGGGAAATCATTTCATGACGAAGCTTCTCTAACTCTTCTTCCAGAACCCCTACACGTTCTTTCTCTTGAGCAGAAGTTTTGATCCTATCATCAGTGTCAGCCAATTTCATTTCCAAAACATTGATTTCTCCCTGCAGTGTTTCTTTTTCACTTAGAATCTTGTTGAGCTCATCAAGAGCAGTGGACCGTGCTTGGTCAAGCCGAAGAATATCTAGCACAGAAGTCATCAGGAATTAATAAATGATAAGAAAAAAACAATCATAATGAAAAAGAAAAAAACTCACTTTTCTCTGCATTTCTTATCATTGTCATTAGTTCCCCATACTGTCCATCTGAAAATTGCTCCCCTCCACTTGTGTTAATGGACTGAAAAATGATCACAAAAGTTTATATAAGAAGGCATCCTAAGAATTGGAGAACTCAAGATATACCATCAAAAACTAAAACAGAATCCATACCAAAGCTTTTGCAACCTCAGGCACAGTTAACGTATTTAAGTTCTGTCCATCATCATGCTCAATATCAATAGTGGCGTGTACATTTTCCTCCTTCTTCTTTGCAGGTTTATTTCTGTACCGAGTTACTTCACTTCTTTGTATATCGTCACTCGTTTCAGTTTTCTCATCAGCATGGTTATCTTCTACGGTCGAATGAATACTGTTTCCCTTTTCTGCGTCTGACTTGAGGCTCGGAACACTGTCTCCGGAACCATTTTCCGGTTCTGATTCCTCATCGCTGCTTCGATGAAGACCAGAATTTATCGGGAGGATCGGTTCAGGAGAGGCCCCTTTCTTGATTTCCTGTCGTTTACTTGAGCTGCGGACATTCGTTTGAGCATCATGTATACAAATTACAAACTTAAGCAGCATAGAGGCTACACAGCATCCAGATCAAGAAATTTGGAGTCATGTCACAAAATCAAATGCAACAATTTTGATCCAATTTCTAACTAAAATCAAACATTATTCGTTCTCAAATTCACATCTATCAACATTAACCAAAAATCTAAGCTTTCAAAATGCAAAACAAGAATCCAAAAATCTCAAAACTATAAACCAGAAAACAAGTTCATAAAGGCGAGACAAAGCACATCACGCAAAGTATCTAAGAAGAGAATCATTATATTATACATTCCAAAAAATATGCCAAATTCGTGAGAAAAGTTGTCGAATTCGCACATAAACTCTAAAACCCAGAAAGAATTTAATGAAACACTCACTCGAAACCACGTTGTTGTCGAATCTTACAAGAAGCAGGAAGTAATCGACGCGAAGGCAGGAGATAGAAAAATCTACGAGAACCTCCATGGTCTCTCTCACAGGAGATTCCTGCTAATCCATGTGTCAAGAAACAGCTTGATAACTTCGTCGTCGTCATTGGAATTAGACTCATAAACGAAGAAAGATGCTTCAATGGAGGTTTTGTAGAAAAAATGTCATTTTTATTTTTTTTTCCGGTTGTACTGTGTAACCACGTGTATTCTAAGCAATATCCAAATCGTACGGTGGTAAATAGAAGAAGAGACTCTAATCCTACGGTGGTAAAAAAAAAAAATAGTTTTAAATAAAGTAAATTTTAGATTTCTTTTCTTTTTACTTTTTCAATAATAATAAAGAAATTTTCCTTTTTGCTAATTAAAATCAGACACATTCTACTCAACAGTTGTATGAACACTCAACAGTTGCATGAACTTTCCTTTGCCTGATATCATGTGCGCATTGTATGAACTTTTTCATCTATGTAGATATGTCCGCCATCTTAAGATTAACAAAGATTTTGAAACCAATCTACTCAACAGTTGTGCTCTCCTGCACCTTATGGGACTAGGCGCAGGAGAGCGTGCGTTGGCAGTTAATGGAAGTGAATTCAAAGGATGGAAAGTAGTAGTTATTAAATTGTTACCGAATGAAATTCCTAGGATTGATCGTAAGATAGTGGCTTCTCTAAGAGCCTGTTACGCTAGAAAACAATAATGGTGTTGGCATATCCGTTGGGGGATATGACATTTCGCTTCCTAAGGATGTTGTTGAGGACTCATTGATTAGACATTTCTGTTATTGTGGAGAGATCACACAATTGGGTCTGACAAAAGGCTTTGGACCCAATACCAATACTCTCCATTGGACGGCTTTGGTGTTTTTTGCCAGAGAATCAACTGTGTGATCTCTCCACAAGAACAGAAAAGTCTAATCAATGCGTCATCGACATCATCTTTAGGAAGCAAAGTGTCATATCCCCCAACTGATATGCCAACACCACGGTCTTTACGAGCGTATGCTTCTCTTAGAGAAGCCACTATCTTACGATCAATCCTAGGAACTTCATTCGGTAACAATTTAATAACTACTACTTTCCATCCTCTGAACTCACTTCCATTCATGCGCCTTCTCCCATAAGGTGCAAGAGAGCACAACTGTTGAGTAGATTGGTTTCAGGGTCTTCGTTAATCTCAAGATGGAGGACGTACCCACATGGATAGAAAATTTCATACAATGCAGACATGATATCAAGCTCAGGAAGCGAAGTGTCGTATCCCTCAACGGTAATAATGGAGCAACGGCTTTCGATGTCCTGTGAGAAGATTTCCGAAGCAGCCGCACGAATCTAATTACTGTCCAATTGCAAAGATTGTCTGCTAATGAACTCTTCCTTGCTCATGTTCTTGTCCCTCCGCGCAATAACACATCCATTGTGCTTGTCGCTTAAGATTGCTTTTTTCAGTTTGAGAAAACTGTTTATATAAGATTGATTTTATGGGTTTTAATATTTGGGCCGGGCCTTGGGCCAATTAAGGTTTTTTTTCCTTTCCTCTCTAAAAGAAGAGACTCTAATCCTTTTCGTTTCCATACACTGTCGGGATCCTCCGTCGCCGGTGAGTTTATCGCCGTCGCTAATCTTCAGTCTCAGGTTTAAGAAAATGGGTCATCAAAAGCAGTGGCTCGTGCTTGGTCAAGCCGAAGAATATCTAGCACATAAGTCATCACGATTAATAAATGGTTTCACAAGATAAGAAACAATACACACAAACAACCATAATGTAAACAGAATCATTATACATTCCAAAAAATGCCAAATTCGTGAGAAAAGTTGTCGAATTCGTACATAAAATCTCAAACCCAGAAAGAATTCAAAAACACTCACTCCAAACCACGTTGTTGTCGAGTCTTCCAAGAAGCAGGAAGTAATCGACGCAAGAGAACTTCTATGCTAATCCATGTGTCAAGAAAAAGCTTGATAGCATCGTCGTCGTCGTCGTCGTCATTGGAATTAGATTATATATTCAATGGAGGTTTTGTAGAAAAAATGTCATTTTCTTTTTTGGTTAATATCTTCCTTCAAGAGCTTTTTGCTGCTCAAGTTTAGGCGTTCGGCTTTAAGTTAATATAAGTTCTCAAAACCTAAAAAAATATTTATTTAAAATCAATACCAAATTAAAAGAACTTTTTTTTTTTTGGAACTATTTTTCACATCCAAATAGATAATTAATATGATATTAGAATGTGTTAATGAATGTAAAAAAATACTTATATACTAACATAAATACTTACCAATACACTCTACATGATATAGGTACAGAACATAGGTAAATAGCACAAAAAAAATCAAAAGAAACCAAACTCGCGTAACGCGCGAGTCCAACCCTAGTTTATAAAGTCACAATCATATCTTTCGTTTAAAATAAAAAGTTTAAAAATGAACATATAAAATATACTCATGGTAGATTATAGAGCTTGAAATAATACCGGTATCCTGAAAAATTGGAGTACCCGTTACCCGATCCAGTCCTAACGGATATTTGAAAAACAATACATTTACCCTACCAGCTAAAAACGAGTAACCCTATTCAATTGAGTATCCGGCGAAAATTCGGTCCATTACCCTAGTTTATCTATAATTAAAGTTAAACAACTTATATACCAAAAAAAATGGAAGAATTATTAGGGACAAATAACTCTTAATAGACAAGATATAGTTCATAAAATATAATATTAAAAATTTCAAAACTTGTAATTCATCATTTATTATTTATACTATATTATATATTATAGAATTTATTTTATAACTAAGTTTATCCAAGATTGGTTTTTAAGTCCACATATAACTAAGTCGAAGGCCCAATTGGCCCATTTGTTCAGAGTAAGTCTCTAGTATAAATGGAAACAAATCCTAGATCTTGTGCTGAAACAAAACATGGAGGTTGTTCTTTCTTCTTTTAGATAATCTCATCTCTCTTATGTAGTTGATTGAATCTGATGTTTTACCATTTTTTTTTGTTTATCAGCGCCGTGAGAGTTTATCAAGCTGGAAGTTTAACTCCAAAACTGTTCTCTTTCCCATACTTGAGCAGATAAATGGTGCGAATTAGAAGGAAAATGTTTTCTTTCTTTTCTTATAAACCATAGTCACTAATCCACTAGGGTGACCCATTTACTATTCATTGTATTTGTAATAAACCCAACAATTTCACTTTGTGTAACTGATTTCCGAATTATTGTCAGAAATGTTGAATATTAGGTTTTTCAATAAACCTGAGATGGTTAGATCTTGTCGTCAGTGGGATTATCATAAGATTATTACTTTTAAAAACATATTTATTTATATTTAATAAAACTAATAATATACTTTATCCCTGAATTAAAGGTTTTTAAATAAACTATTAATTTTCTTTTCTTTTCTTTTCTACAGACGTATGCTGGGCCATTGCTCTGATTAGGCACCTCAATGCTTTGTTGATTCTTCATGGTGACTTGGCTAACCATATTGTTTTGTTGGATATCATTCCTCGGATTCTTTGCACCGAAAGAGGAGCTATTCGTCATCCTATAAACGGAATTATTAGGGACAAATAACTCTTAATAGACAAAATATAGTTCATAAAATATAATATTACAAATTTCAAAACTTGTAATTCATCATTTATTATTTATACTATATTATATATTATAAAATTTATCCAAGATCGGTTTTTAAGTCCACATATAACTAAGTCGATGGCCCAATTGGCCTATTTGTTCAGAGTAAGTCTCTAGTATAAATGGAAACAAACCCTAGATCTTGTGCTGAAACAAAACATGGAGGTTGTTTTTTCTTCTTTTAGATAATCTCATCTCTCTTATGTAGTTGATTAAATCTGATGTTTACCATTTTTTTTGTTTTTCAGCGCCGTGAGAGTTTATCAAGCTGGAAGTTTAACTCCAAAACTGTTTTCTTTCCCATACTTGAGCAGATAAATGGTGCGAATTAAAAGGAAAATGTTTTTTTTTTATTTTCTTATAAACCATAGTCACTAATCCACTAGGGTGACCCATTTACTATTCATTGTATTTGTAATAAACCCAACAATTTCACTTTGTGTAACTGATTTCCGAATTATTGTCAGAAATGTTGAATATTAGGTTTTTCAATAAACCTGAGATGGTTAGATCTTGTCGTCAGTGGGATTATCATAAGATTATTACTTTTAAAAACATATTTATTTATATTTAATAAAACTAATAATATACTTTATCCCTGAATTAAAGGTTTTTAAATAAACTATTAATTTTCTTTTCTTTTCTTTTCTACAAACGTATGTTGGGCCATTGCTCTGATTATGCACCTCAATGCTTTGTTGATTTTTCATGGTGACTTGGCTGACCATATTGTTTTGTCGATTCAACGGCTGTTGGATATCATTCCTCGGAGCTATTCGTCATCCTATAAACGCTTTTCCGTTTCTTTCATGGGAAGGAACAGTTACCGAAGGGTGTGTCCATTAACATATCAGCTATTCCGTCCAGCAGATTTTTACTATGTAAGTTTCCACTGATAATACAATTTTATATTAGAAGTAATACAATTTCTTATGTGATTTTAGACTAAACGGTTCTTCCTGGCTTATTATAAATTTATAATGCTCTTTTTCTCTGTTGGTTTTTGTTAGCCTCCGGTTACAGCTTTTCAACTTTCAGACTTTGGCTCCGATGATGAATTTGAATATATCATTTCCACCGCTCTGAAATATTCCCCTTTGTCAATTGCGGTGCCGAATTTTCCAAGTTATTCCAACTTCAATGGGAGAGTAAGTTCTCTTGTTTACAAATTTGAATGATTGTTTCTAGTTCTGATTAGTTTTATTCTTTTCCAGGGAATTTATGTTCCAACACCTGAGGAGCTACAAGGGTTACGAGAACGAGTGCGTAACAATCAAGGAATGTTTCATTGTATGGTTTTGTCCGGGGAAGGCGTAGATGAACACAGAAACAAATTTTGGGAGACGCAAGAATCAAAGGGTTCTCATTGGGGTGAGTTTGGTGGGTTTGCTCGATCCGCAAAAGGACAAAATTTCATAACGCATGCTTTTGTGATGAAGTATTGGAGTCCCCTTCCTGTTGCTTATGATGACATCCTTGAGCTTATGGATGAGGAAAGCACTGATCCTTTGTATGATGAGATGGAAATCGGTTTAGTGTGTAACCTGTAGTATGCTTCAGTTTTATCATTTCTTTGTAATAGGAATGGATCTTATTTTATGCAGCTTAAGAACTTCAGTTGACGGTTTGGTTTTCCTTCTAAGTTCGTGTTTTGTGATGTAACCTGTGTAAGTCCACAAGGCTCGAAATTGAAGGAATGATGAAATATCCAGATGCTGCGTAAATCGAATGAGACAGAGCTTCATCATACTTCAGTATTTATGGCTCTTAAACTGTTGTTCTA
The DNA here is from genome assembly GCA_964056655.1 of Arabis hirsuta. Lineage (NCBI taxonomy): Eukaryota > Viridiplantae > Streptophyta > Magnoliopsida > Brassicales > Brassicaceae > Arabis > Arabis hirsuta. Next base: position 793,214 of record OZ053312.1, on the reverse strand, counting down.
TGCCCTCAAATTCCCTCTAGTAAAGAATATGTCCTCTTATTATTTATAGATTCACCGCATTGTAATAACATTTAACTTTACTGCATACAATCATAGTTGGGAAGAACAATCTCCACCAAACGACCTCTTCTTTGCAATGCCTTACCAAGACCTGCCACAACATCCTCCAAACTGCCCACCAACAGAAATTAGAAATGGGGATGATAAAGTTGAAAGTCAACACGAAAGCAAAAAAAATTATTTGGGAGTTTATCTGAACACACCTTAGCTAAACGTGCCACATCTTGGCGATGGCACAAGCTTGAGAAACGCAGAAATAGCATCGCCTTCACTCTTGTCTTTGACATCAATGTACGTTCGTGAATTCTTCTATCTTTCTTCCAAACCATTTCTCTTAGTGAGTGTGCATCATCGCTTGCTATTTTCTTTTCAAGTAGCCATCCATCAATAGTTAAAAGTAAAGGACTACTATAATCCCAAGGCATATCATCGGCCGGCTTATCTCTTGCTTTCCTCTTGGTATCCTTAACACTGTGAAGTTCTGTCTTAAGCATTTCTATATCTTTTTTCAAAGACAGATGCTCTATGTTCAATGTTTCGAGTTCTTTGCTAAGAGCTAAAATATAACCATCACTTTCCAGTGGGGAAATCATTTCATGGCGAAGCTTCTCTAACTCTTCTTCCAGAACCCCTACACGTACTTTCTCCTGGCAGCCGTTTTGATCCTTTAATCAGTCTCAGCCAATTTCATTTCCAAAACATTGATTTCTCCCTTCTTTTTCACTTAGAATCTTGTTAAGGTCATCAAGAGCAGTGGCTCGTGCTTGGTCAAGCCGAAGAATATCTAGCACATAAGTCATCACGATTAATAAATGGTTTCACAAGATAAGAAACAATACACACAAACAACCATAATGTAAACAGAATCATTATACATTCCAAAAAATGCCAAATTCGTGAGAAAAGTTGTCGAATTCGTACATAAAATCTCAAACCCAGAAAGAATTCAAAAACACTCACTCCAAACCACGTTGTTGTCGAGTCTTCCAAGAAGCAGGAAGTAATCGACGCAAGAGAACTTCTATGCTAGAAAAAGCTTGATAGCATCGTCGTCGTCGTCGTCATTGGAATTAGATTATATATTCAATGGAGGTTTTGTAGAAAAAATGTCATTTTCTTTTTTGGTTAATATCTTCCTTCAAGAGCTTTTTGCTGCTCAAGTTTAGGCTGTAATTGTTTGGGTTTTAAGTGTCGTCTACAATTTTAATTTTTTTTTAAATATCATTATGTTACCAATAGCTTTAAACTTTTAAGTTTCAAATTTACGCCTTTTTTTACCAATCATGTTTTTGTTTTAATTCTCTAAACTACAGTCTCTTTAATTTTTTTAAGCTTTTTTTGATGTAACATATAAAATCTTAAACCCCATTTTTATGGTATTTTTTAAAAAAAATCACGTTATACACTTTTATTATGATTATTTAGTTAAAACTTCATAAAAACAAAATTTTGAGAGAAAAAATATATATATGGAAAGATTTTAAAACAAGATTGTGACGAATCTATGGAAAAAATAAAATCAAAAGTATAATGAATTACTCTATCAATCACTAAAGTATTTTATATTTTAAATACATTTACCGAAACTATTTAATTTTAAAATGATATTTAATTTTTTTAATTTTCCATTTTAAAATAATTTAGAGGTTCATTTTTATTGCATTGAAAATTACATAAAGTTTCTATAAACTCGATTATTTGTATAATTAGTACAAAACATTTTATTTTCATAAAATTAGTCGATTTAATTAAAACTATAGCACATATCTTAGGTTTACCAATCATGTTTTTATTTTAAAATAGTTACAGTTACAATTTATATTTGTACAACAAAAAAATCTGCAGTAAAAAAATCTACAGCAAAAAAAATGTACAGCTACAGCCAAAACACTTATAGCAAAAATTCTACAACAATTAATCAACGGCTACAGCCGAACCAATCACCCACGCAATCTGATCTCTTACAAAATTCAATTTTTTTTTTCTACTAATTAACCATTTCTTTTTATATGTGTACAATATTTTTGGTTACTCGATTAATTATTGAATTTTTTTTTGTCATTTATTCTAATTTCCCTTGTTTTGAGTTTTCTTAGATTCTTTAAAAGTAAACGGTTGAATAAACAAACATCGATCAGATAATTTAAGAGAAAAAAAAAAAGAAACAATGGCCCAAGGCCCAAATGTTAAAACCCATATAAATAGTTTTCTTCCTCTCTGGCAAACATAAAAAAAGTACCATTCTAAATCCCTAAAACTAAAAGGGTTATTTTCCTTATGTTTATTAAAGTAATCTCAGTATGTATGACTCCTTTGTCTGGATGTTAATCTAATTTCAACTATGTATTAGCATCTTAATGCTTGAATTGGCCTTTCCAATAAACTTTCCAATAAAGTAAAGTCAAATATTTATTTAGTCATAAAATTTCATCTTTCTAAGTTGATTAAGGACTCAATCCGTTGGTAAACTTCTGATAATTATCTTATGCTCAACTTTAAGAATTTGCATCCCCACAAGTCAAAGGAATTACCATTTAAAGAGACTCTAAAACAATAATATAAAGCTTTGACATAGCTTCTCTGCTCTTTGGTTCCATACATTTCACTTTGTTACCAAAATTCAAACACAAAAGAGTAATTTTATATAACTGTTATTTACGAGTTGTTGTTGTTGTTGTTGTTGTCACCTTCAGTTTCAAGCTTCAGAACACGTAACCGGAGTCTCTGCTGGTGATGGTGTAATTTCCAGACACAGTTCCTGAGTACAAGTATATACCATGTGTGATGATAGGTGCAAGAAGATTGTTTGTCTGCAATAAATTTCAGTTCAGTTTCTACGATTTTACTAATTTGAGAAGTCAAAAAAAGAAATACGTGGAGAGTAGATTTTCTTCATTTGTCTTCGCTCGTACCATGCTGCAAAAGGAACATGGACAATCCTTTTTAACTATTTTGATTGTGAGACAAGCGTAATTATGCTTTACTGAGGTTTAAGAACCTGCAAACAGCAGGCAAAGCTAGTTTTCAAGACTGGTGCCATTATATAAGTCGGATCTAAGAGAAATAAGGAAACAAGATTGGTTAAAAGGTTTAAAGGCTTTGAAACATATATTACAATTCGAAGAGTAGAGGGAAACCTTCAGGGGAAGCAGCAATGTAATAGAGAGAACCAGTGAGAGCGGAGGTAATAGTGGCTGCAAATACTTGAGCAAACGGTACAAACGGAGGCAAGAGTCCAGTCTGAAAAGTTCAAACAATTCGAAGTCAATAAGATGAACTACGAAGGAGATGAGTAAGAACAGAATTCATATAATACCAAAGCGACAATTCCCCGTGAATCTGAGATGTGCCTCTTAGGAATATATCAGCTAGTGCACCCTATACAAAAAATATCAAACCAATCGCACGAGCGACAATTTCACAACTTCATCCTAAAAGAAAAACCAAAACAATTCCATAGTAAACGCCATAGCTTCTTTTACAGAGAGAATCTCTCTACTAATTACTAAACTAAAACTTACATCAAGAATGAGAGAAGAGCCATAATTGGAGGAGAAGTCGAGAAATAATTGCATCTAAAGAAGCATTAAAACCTCCTGTGTAATCAATTCCTGCTACTCAGTGGCGGATCTAGGAAAATATTTTATCGGGGGCAATTTTTTTTTTTTTAGTTTATGTAGACATATCAAAAATATTATATCTTTTACTTTACACATTTAAAAATATATTATACTAACATTTTTATGTACTAGCTTTGTGTCAATTTTAGAAAAAAAATGAAGGACCGAGAAGAACAAAAACAAAATTTAGAGGTAGATAGAATAAATATTTCATAAAATTGATTGAAGTTACGTTAAAAGACGGGAAAAAAATGTCAATACCATATGAAACTCACGGAGGCACAGGACAAATCAAATCTGGGTACTGGGGGCAACAATGAAAGACGTAACCAAAATTGTCAAATTATTCTCATAATTTAGTGCTAAAAACAAATTTCATAAAATTTATTGGGGGCAGCTGCCCCCATTCTGCTTAATGTAGCTCCGCCCATGCTGCTACTTCACATATAAATCTCCCTGCTACTGCCATTCCACAGTATATTCCTGATTCAATCAATCACACACAAAACTCAATAATCAAGAAAATTTTGATCTTTGATTCTTCAAATTCACTCACTGATTCCATAACTCAACCTAACAATAGTACCGATCTTATCCCAACCACTAAAATCTCCACCGCTTCCGTTACCACCGACGAATTCGCCTCTACTGAAAGCTCCGACCACCAGAGTTACATCTACAGAAGGCACATATAAACCTCTCCCCGATGCATCTCCGTCGTCGATCACAACGCTGATACTGGTTTGTCCGGCGGAATAATCTTCCGGTTACGTTTCGCCGGAGATTCGAAAAGCCTAGAACTACAATTACGACTACTCCAAGAAGAAGAGAAAGCGACTCTATTTGAACTACAAGACAACAAAGGAAGACCCATTTGACAGAGACGACAGCTCTCAGGCGAAGTTATCGGCATATCGCCGGTAATCTCGCCGGAGAGACTCTGTTCTCAGTATTTATTTACCTTTTTAAAATTAAATCTGTGTAATACAAATGGAGGCTTCTGGACCGTTGGATGAAAGTAAAAAGAGACTGTTAATTTTTATTTTTTTTGAACGTCTTGAGAATGTTTACAAATGTCTCATACGATCAAATGATGAATACAAGTGGGAAAACATTGTAAATACAATAGGAATGATATTGAGACATGCCAATGTGAGCTAGTTTATCAGCGATGGCATTGTTTTCTCGTCTTCTGTAAACAACATAGACGCCTGCAAATCGATTCATCCAATGATGTATATTGTGGATTAAGTTATCTATTGTTACGTCTTTAGTGCGATAATAAATCAAATCCACGAGTTGCTTCGAGTCACCTTCAAATATTAGCCAACGATATCCACGGCATCACGAGATTTGCATAGCATGGAGGAGGCTATAAGCTTCACCTTCTAGAGCATTACTTGTTTGAGGAAGAAAGAAAGATCCTCCACCGTGAAAAATGCACCATTAGAGTTCGTGATGATCCAACCATAGCCTATGTGAGATCCGCCTCGGTGAAAGCTTGTGTTATGGTTGCATTTTAACCAACCTGATGTTGTTGGGGCATCTTCTTTAGAACTGGGATTCGAAATTGTTGTATTGGAAATGCTAGTCCATTCGTTGGCCTCATGTTGAGCTCTACAAATTATAACAAAGGAGCTCCATCGTCGACCATTGAAAATCAAGTCGTTACAGGCTTTCCACATGCTCCAAAGTAACCAAAATCGATGAGGTAAACTCGTATCATTGGACGAAGGCATATTACATTTTGTGCACAAAAGCTTCATGTTGTCGTCGATGTTGTTAGAATGAGAATGCTGATTGAAAAGATTTGGACACATTTCATGCCAAGTAGCTAACGCATGAGGACACGTGAAAAGAATGTGATTTGCTTTGTGATCTTGTAGGCATCGTGAGCAGGTAGGGTCATCAGTATTCCACGATTACATAACGATGAGGCAATGCCAAGAGCTTGAGAAGAAGCTCGCCATAAGAAAAGTTTTAGTTTTGGGGCTAAAGGAAGATAAAGATTACAAGAACTAAAATTAAAAATTGGATACAAAAATTAATATAAATATTTCCAACGTTAAAATTGATTAAAATTCTAAATAAATCATACATCTTTTTTTAGTACAAAAACAATATTGATATACGGTGAAGATTATGTTTATTCAAAAAAGTAGCATTCTAAATCCCTAAAACTAAAAAATATCTCAAGCCTAGGGTTATTTGGCTCTTCTCAATGGATGTGTTATTGCCTCTGATCAAGACGCCGAGGGACAAGAATATGAGCAAGGAAGAGTTCATTAGCAGAAGATCTCTGGAATTGGACAGTAATGAGATTCGTGCGGCTGCTTACAAAATCTTCTCACAGGACATCGAAAGCCGGTAAGCTTTTTTGTTGTGTAAGAATAAGATGTGTTCTTGTATATATTGATAATCGTATTATTGCAGTTGCTCTATTATTACCGTTGAGGGATTCGACACTTGGCTTCCTAAGGCTGATATCATGGTTGCATTGTATCAACTTTTCCATCCATGTGGATATGTCCGTCATCTTGAGATTAACAAAGACCCTGTAACCAATCTACTCAACAGGTTTGTTTGTGACAACAAATTTTATGATTTTTTTTCTCTCAAGTTTATAAATTTTGTTTTATACAGATGTGCTCTCCTCCATCTTATGGGAGAAGGCGCAGAAGAGCGCGCGTTGGCACTTAATGGAAGTGAGTTCAAAGGATGGAAGGTAGTTATTAAACTGTTACCGAATGAAGTTCCTAGGCTTGATCGTAGGATAGTGGCTTCTTTAAGAGCCTGTTATGCTCGCAAAACCGTTCGTATTGGTATATCAGTTGGGGGATATGACATTTCGCTTCCTAAGGATGTTGTCGAGGACTCATTGATTAGACATTTCTGTTACTGTGGAGAGATCACACACTTGGCTCTGACACAAGGCTGTGGACCCAATGCCAATACTCTGAAAAAGACGGCTTTGGTGTCCTTTGCCAGAGAAGAGGGAGTAGAGAGAGCGTTGGCACTTGATGGAAGCGATGCGGGAGGATGGAAGGTATCAGTTAGGGCTTTACCGGACCCTAGACTATTCACTATCCCTGCAGACTGCAGTCAAGGTTGGTTTGGCTCTACTGCCCCAGCTCCTCCTTGTGCCAACATGACTGTGGAGTCTGCCGAGTAGAAGAAGGTCTCAGGAACCTCTTGGGTTTTCCTTGTCTGGATGTTTAAGTAATCTCAGTATGTATGACTCCTTTGTCTGGATGTTAAAGTAATTTCAACTATGTATTGACATCTTAATGCTTGAATTGGGCTAGAAATCTCGGTGCAGTTCAAAAGTCTGTTAGGAGTATATCATTTTTTTCTAAGTTGATTAAGGCATCAATCCGTTGGTAAACTTGTGATAATTAACTATCTTCTAAGAAATTGCATTCCCTCAAGTCTCATCAAGCAAATTTGACACCTCAATTCTATATCCTTTTTCATGATTTACCACACTTAAAAGACTATAATAAATACAAGATATATAAATAAAAGCTTACACATAGCTTCTCTGCTCTTGATAACTAATGGTTCTATTCATTTTGCTTTGCTTCTATCTCTATTTGTACAAGTCAATAAATAAAGACAATTTACAAAATTCAAACACAAAAGAGTAACTTTTATATAGCTGCTATTTTATCTATCCTGAGTGTTGTTGTTGTTGTTCTTGTCAACTTCAGTTTCAAGCTTCTGAACACTGCAAAAAGGAACATGTTGAATCCGTTTAAAGTATTTGATTGTGAAACATATCTAAAGCCTTATGCTATATATACTAATTTTTTACAAACCTGCAAACAATTTCTATAGCTCGTCTCGGGTTTTCAAGACCGGAGCCATTATATAATAAGTAGGATCTAAGAGAAATAACAAAACAGAATTATAGTAAAGAGGTTAAAGGTTTTGTAAAACCTTTAGGAGAAGCAGCGATGTAATAGAGAGAACAGTGAGAGCGGCTGTAAATACATGAGCAAACGGTACAAAAGGTGGCAATAGTCCGGTCTGAAAATTCAAACAATTCCAAGTCAATACGATTATACGAGTCTGGAACTACAAATGCCACGAGCAAGAACAGAATTCATATAATACCAAATCGAGAAAAACGGACGCTGGAAATCAAAATCGAAGCTGCGAAAGTATGTCAATTCAAAATCGAAGGACATTCGTTTGAACATCATGTATACAAATTAGAAACTTTTAAGCAGCATAGAGGCTACAAATCATCCAGATGAAGAAATTTTGATCTAAATGTCTAACTAAAATCAACATTTACACAACCAAATTCGAATCCACATCTATGAACACATTAACCAAAAATCTAAGCTCTCAAAACAAGAATACAAAAATCTCAAAACTGGAAACAGAAGACAAAGCACATGACGCAAAGAGCAGAATCGTTAATTATACATTGAGAATTACATGTGTCTCTCTCGCAGGAGAGGAGATTCCACTTGACCCTTGTTCATGTTCATTGTACTTGTGCTTCACTTCACTGCAGGCTACCTTTGAAGAAAATTAAGCTTATTTTGATTGTCCACTTGACCCTTGTTCTGCTTTTGGTGGGTCATTGTTGGGATTCCATGACTTTTCTTCACACAAGGAGCTGCAGCAGGGGCAGTAAACCTTGACTGCAGGGATAGAGAATACTTTAGGGTCCGGTAAAGCTCTAACTGCTACCTTCCATCTCTCTACTCCCTCTTGTCTTGCAAAATACACCAAAGCCGTCTTTTTGAGAGAGAATCAACTGTGTGATCTCTCCACAAAGTCTAATCTTTAGGAAGCAAATTGTCATATCCCCCCCAACACCACTTTCTTTACGAGCGTAAGAGGCTCTTAGAGAAGCCAATGCATGTTTTTCTTAGCGTATGTTCTTATTATTATTCTGATTTGATATACACTAAGAGCACCCACATTGGAGACAAAATGTGGGTGTCTCAGAATATAAAATTATTAAAATTTGAGTAAAAGGAAGAAAGAGAGTGTTTTTTGTTGAAATAGTGTGGTGTATTGAAATATAAAATTAATAAAATTTAAGTAAAGAGAAGAGATAGTGGGTATTTTTGGAGAGATTGTGTCTCGGGGAAGACATAAGAGAGAGAGAATTGGGGTGTGTTTAAATATAAAATTAATAAGAATTGAGTAAAAAGATGAAAGAGAAGGTATAAAGTTGAATAAAATGATAAATGAAAAAGTATAAAGTTGAGTAAAAGAAAGAGAGAGTGTGTTTTTAATATTTTTATATCGTGAGACATTGGTATAATGTCTCGTGGATGGCCTAAGAGCATCTAAAAACTGATCTTAATTAAGATTATTTTTAGGGTGTCCTTGTTGGACAGGTGTCAACAGCAGAAGAAAAACAAAAAAAAAACATAAAAATAAAATCAATGGCGTGAACTCTCTCTCTTCGTCTTCCACTTCGCCGAGGAGATCCTTTCGCGGATCAACGCCACAAGTCTCTCTTCTTCATCTTCTTCCCCTCACCAACAATCCTTCTCTTCTTTACCCTTTTTCGCACCCAAAAAATTTCAATTTCTCAAATCCCTAATGTACTAAATCATAAAGAACCTTGAAAAAAAAATCTAGGGTTTTTGATTCGTTCAGATTCCAATGGTCGACCATGAACCACCAATGCGTCTCTTTCCTCGCCGGTGAACGTCGCGGCATGGCATCTGTTCTTCCTTCTCTCTTTACTTTGTTCTGTATCTAAGTACAGAAGATATGTATGATTTGTTCTTGATAAAGTTGAATACTTTTCTTCCCGATTCTTGTTTTGATGCTGTTTGACTCGTAAACTTGAGGGCTTTATGTTTTGTTGGTTTTCTGTTTAATACACAGAATGAATGAATCATAGAAGATATTGTTTTGATTCTTTTTATTACTTTTGGTCATATTGTGTTTTGTTTGCCATGTAATGTTCTCTTTGGGGTGTTTTTATATTTGTTTGATTATTGTAAACGAATCTTTAGAGAGACGACCTCTGTTTTTTCTTTGTGTTCTGTCTTACTAATACAAAAGCAAAAATTGTACTTTGATTTCGTTTTTTGTGTGCGCCTATTTGGATTTGGTTTCGATTTGAAACTGTTCTAAAAAATGAAACTTTATTATATGTATAAGAGTTTTCTCTGATTCTTAGAGCTTCCCTTTAAGTTGTAGTGAAATTTGAACTTTAATTTGGTTTCTCTGTTAGGGACTTTGTTTTGTTTCTATCTTCATGTTTGTGATCTAATCTTTGAATTTCAATTATTTGTTAAAATGTAGTTTGGATAGAGAAGAGAGTTATTTAAGATCATGGAGGAACACCATTGCTGCATTTACTCGAAGATGGCCTCGAAATTCAGTATTGGTTTATTTGTAATTAGTTTAGCAATCGTTCTGATGGTTCGTGTACTGTATGTTATATACCGGTGTGGCAAACTGTTTCCGAAAGGAGCTTCAAAGTCATTTAGTACTCTTATTGTTCTTGGTTCTGGTAAGAAGGAGTTAATACAGTGTCGTCTTATTCAATTGGATTCATGTGAGGTGTATTACATGATTAGATGAAATGTTTCTGTGTGTTGTTTTCATTAGGGGGACACACTGCAGAGATGTTGAGTCTCCTCTCTGTTTTGCGGAAGGATAGATTTACACCGAGGTTTTACATTGCTGCAGCTACGGATAACATGAGTCTCCAGAAAGCTCGTAGCTTTGAAGATTCTGTAGCTGATAAGGTTTAGTTAAATCCTTAATTTCAATTTCGATTTAAATTCTATCCTTCCTCTTTGGATTTTGCTGCTTCTTGCTTATTGTTATTGAGAAGGCTTCTTGTGTTGTTATTACTGGCATTTCTCAGCATGAAACTGGATAATTCTTCAACCGATTTATTGATTCTGTTTTTATGCTTGATATTGGCTGTGATATAGCCTGCTGTTAAGGAAGGCTCCTTACAGTTCATGCAAATTTACCGGAGTCGAGAAGTTGGTCAGTCTTATGTGACTTCTGTCTGGACTACTATTGTTGCTTTTGTTCATGCTCTGTGGCTAATGATCCGGATCAGACCACAAGTGGTATGATCTTTATCTGAATGCTTTCAGATCTTCCCAAGGCTTCTTCATAAAAACATTTGAATCAGGTTATTTATTAAATCTGGTTGAAAATTTTCAGATTCTTTGCAATGGTCCTGGGACCTGTATTCCTTTGTGTGTGATCGCTTTCTTGTTCAAGGTATACACACTTTAGAAATATTTTATCTACATTTTGGATGACCTTGAATGGATATGGCAAAAAAGAATGTTATTTCACTAAGTTCTGGTCTCATCCGTGGTTACAGGTACTGGGAATTAGATGGTCATCTATCTTTTATGTTGAGAGTGTAGCAAGAGTGAAAAAGCTCTCGTTAAGTGGATTGCTGCTTTACAAGTTACGGATAGCTGATCAGTTCTTTGTTCAATGGCCTCAACTGCAAAAGAAGTATCCTCGGGCTCACTATGTCGGGTGCCTGATGTAAACTGCTTGGAACTCTCCTCACACCTAGATTTATTGCAATAACTTAGAATAGCTACAAAGCCTACACTCTCTCTCTCTCTTTATATACAGGATCTAGTCACATTGTCGTTATATTCGTTTTTGGTTGCTATGAACTCAAGTTTTAAACACTGAACTTTTTAAATCAGCTGTTCTGAAGTTGTTAACGCCATTGCACTGAGCTTACAATTTGATTTGGGTAAGCTTCTTCAAAACTATTCCAAAGTCATCCACTTTTTATTTAAATCAAGTCTACTTCCTGTTACAATGATGCAAAAAGATATTCATGCTCAGACTTGACTAGAGTTGCATCACAAAGGTATTCTGCTTAACAATATAGGCTACCTTCAGGCCGATAAGCTTACTCAGCTTATTTTTACTGCCCACTTGACCCTTCTGCTTTTGGTGGGTCAGGGGATTCTGTTGTTGAGATCCCATTGCTTTTCTTCAAGTTTTTGTCATCAAGATAGTGTTGGTAGGCATAGGATGTGAAACCCCAAATTGCTAAGATCATAGAAATCACCTTTAACCCATTCATTTTGTCATGGAAAATGATGACAGCCAGGATAGGAACCACGGGCAATCCCAAAACGCTTATTGCATTTGAAAATAGAGCAGAAAGCTCGAAGATTAGTCCTGTGCCACCAATGCTGAACACCTGCCAGGTAATAGCTGTCCACACTAGGTTCATAATGTAAGATACCTTCCCAAGTTTGTAGTTTTCCATTTCACTGCTCAAAGTTTTCCACTCGCCGCTAGCAAGAAGCCCCACCACGCTAACACAACTCGCCACTAGACTCATATAGATGATTAGATCCATAACTTCTGTAAAAGTTTTCTTCTTGAGGACTTTACGGAAGGCTAGCTGTTGTAGGGCCAAAAGTAGACCAAACCCAGCCGACGCACCAACGGTGCATATGAAACCTTTTACATACTCTCCTTTTGTAACTTTTGTGGAACTTGATTCCTCGTTATTGAATGCAAGGAGGGTGGAGGAAATAGTTAAGAGGAGGAGAGAATTCAAAATGATAGGAGTGAGTTTTTGTGAATTGAGGAAATACGAGAAGAACGCGTTAAAGCCTAATTGAGATGCACAGATCAGGGAAAAGGTAGAAACTGGTAGGTAAAGCAATCCGATAGAGTACAGGTAGCAGGCTGCTCCTACAAGAAGTCCAAGCACTACGTAAACCAATACACGGTTCCAAGGAGAGGTTGTTTCGGCATCTTTATGAGTTGTATGTGTTTTGAATAACAAGAGGTAATATGGAAGCAGAACAGGAAAGCCTACAAGCTGAACCACTGTTGCTAGCCATTTGCTGTTTCCTCCGTTGTCATAGTATAGTCTGCCTAGAATTGTAGCAACTGATTGGCCTGAAATGACAAAGAATGTATACAGAGCTATCCGGAGCCACCGTCTGTACGTGTTTGTGTGAGATACTGCTGTTTGACTGACACTGACCGGACTTCGTTTGTCCTGGTCTATTGGATTTGCTTCTTTTCCCTGCTGAACTGGTAAGTGAAGGAAAATAACTCAAGAAATTAGCTTATAATACATTTTCTTGTCACTTATCACGTGTTTTTCATATCTTGTTTTTTTTTCTTTTTTTGAAAATGAAAGACAAGTAGGTGCTCCTTGAACTTACCGATGACTTGTAGTTCTTGATCCCCGTTCATGGTGGAGGTGGAATCACCTCCTCGGAGATGAACAAAGAGGAGCTAAGGATATTCTGAATGGAATCTAAGTATTAGGTATCTTATTATCAATTATTTTGGTTGCTAATATGCTACACAATGATTGTTCCTTTGATATGGGTGAGATATGCATAGCTATATATTCAGGGATTAGGAATCGATCACCGTCTAAGTTTTCATTGTTCTTGGTCCCGCATTGAGTAAATGCCAATTATATCTTCTCTCTTGTCATGAATTTAATTTCTTTGTCTTTCTTCATCAAAGATGCCACTATTGTTGACCAAGAGATGAGTTATGTCAAGGAGGAACTTATGTTTAGCCAATATTACCGGAGTCGAGAAGAAATAGTTGGCATTTACTCAATGTGGGACCTGTATTCCTCTCTGTCTGGACTACTATTGTTCATGCTCTGTGGCTAATGATCCGGATCAGACCACAACTTGTATGTTCTTTATTGGAATGCTTCCTATTTTTTTGAAAGGCTTCTGCTTATTTGTTCAATGGCCTCAACTACAAAAGAAGTATCCTCGGGCTCACTATGTCGGGTGCCTGATGTAAGCGCTGATTGCAACTCTCCTCACATTTCATTAGTTGTTACAATAACTTAGAATAGCTACAGAGCCTACACTCTCTCTTTATATACAGGATCGAGTCACATTTTCGTTATATTCTTTTTTGGTTGCTATGAACTAAGTTTTTTAAATACTGAACTTTTGTAATCAGCTGTTCTGAATTTGATATGGGTAAGCTTCTTCACAAGTCACAACTAATCGAGAGTCATCCACTTTTTGTTTAAATTAAATCGACTTCCTGTTACAATCATGTAAACAAAATATTCTCGCTGAGACTTCACTAGAGTTACATCACAGAGGCATTCTGCTCATCCTTCACTGTCGGCTACCTTCAGATGATTCCGTTGTTGAGATTCCACGACTTTTCTTCAAGTGTTTGTCATCAAGATAGTGTTGGTAGACATAGGATGTGAAACCCCAAATAGCTAAGATCATAGAAATCACCTTTAACCCATTCATTTTGTCATGGAATATGATGACAGCCAGGATAGGAACCACGGGCAATCCCAAAACGCTTATTGCATTTGAGAACAAAGCAGAAAGCTCGAAGATCAGTCCTGTGCCACCGATGTTGAACACCTGCCAGGTAATAGCTGTCCACACTAGGTTCATAATGTAAGATACCTTCCCAAGTTTGTAGTTTTCCATTTCATTGCTCAAAGTTTTCCACTCGCCGCTAGCTAAAAGCCCCACCACGGTAACACAGCTGGCCACTAGACTCACGTAGATGATCAGATCCATAACTTCTGAGAAGGTTTGCTTCTTGAGGATTTTACTGAAGGCTAGCTGTTGAAGGGATAACAGTAGGCCATACCCAGCCGATGCACCAACAGTGCATATGAAACCTTTTACATACTCTCCTTTTGTAACTTTTGTGGAACTTGATTCCTCGTTATTGAATGCAAGGAGGGTGGAGGAAATAGTCAGGAGGAAGAGAGAATTCAAAATGATAGGAGTGAGTTTTTGTGAGTTGAGGAAATACGAGAATACAGCGTTAAAGGCTAATTGAGATGCACATATCAGGGAATAGGTAGAAACGGGTAGGTAAAGCAATCCGATAGAGTAGAGGTAGCAGTCTGCTCCGACAAGAAGTCCAAGCACTACGTAAACCAATACACGGTTCCAATGAGAGCTTGTTTCGGTATCTTTATGAGTTGTTGTGTGTGTTTTGAATAACAAGAGGTAATATGGAAGCAGAACAGGAAAGCCTACAAGCTGAACCACTGTTGCTAGCCATTTGCTGTTTCCTCCGTTGTCATAGTATAATCTGCCCAGAATTGTAGCAACTGATTGGCCTGAAATGACAAAGAATGTATACAGAGCTATCCGGAGCCACCGTCTGTACGTGTTTGTGTGAGATACTGCTGTTTGGCTGATACTGTCCGGACTTTGTTTGTCCTGGTCTATTGGATTTGCTTCTTTCCCCTGCTGAACTGGTAAGTAAGGGAAAGTAATGCAAGAAATTAGTATACAATATATTTCCTTGTCACTTATCACGTGTTTTTCATACCTTGAATAATAAGAAATCATAATAACCATCTTCTTTTTTTTTCTTTTTCTTGAAGATGAAAGACAAATAGGTGCTCAATGAATTGATTTATTGCTTACTCACCGATGACTTGTAGTTCTTGATCCCTGGTCATGGTGGAAGTGGAATCACCTCCTCGGAGAGGAGATGAACAAAGAGGAGAGGAGGTGGATTCTAAATATTAGGTATCTTATTATCAATTCTCTTTGGTTGCTAATATGCTACCAAATGATTGCTCCTTTGATATGGGTGAGATATATATTCAGGGATTAGGAATCGGTCACCGTCTAAGTTACTTGGCCCCACATTGAGTAAATGCCAACTATATCTCTTCTCGTGTCGTGAATTTAATTTCGTTATCTTACTTCATGAAAGATGCCACTATTGTTGACCAAGAGATGAGTCAAGTCATGGAGGAACTTATGTGTAGCCAATGTTCGTTTAGATTTTTCTTTTGCAGCTGTGTGGAGAAACATGAACCTCATATACGCATAGACAAATACAAACTTTAACACAGAAACTTGAAAAATGTATGTATGAACATAAGCACAAGTTGTATGATTGTGTAGCCTTCAGGATGATAATTTTGAAAGTTCTTCGTCTTTTAAAATTTCTTTGGGTTGTTTTCCTTTATGTTGCAAATTTCTTCGTCTTAATTCTGACTATCTTTCTCTTATGATGAGACGTGTTGATAAGCATACACTTGGGTTTGCGTGGCTAGTCTTCAAGTTCTTGTCATCAAAGATAATAGTGAAAACGATGGAGATAATGTCTTGCCTACCTTTTCAAGAGAGGATATTTGCAACATAATACTACTGGATGGCAGAGGAAGTCGATCCAGATGGTATTATTCCTGATCACTTATTTTTTTTAAAAGCTGTTTCCCCAAAGATGTTTAGACCGGTCTGTCTAAGATTTTCATTATACATGATTTGCTCTTTGTCTTTGATTTACAATAGTTCAGGTGCATTTGAAAACTAGAAAACAGACATGCGTCCCATTTACATGGACCATCACGAAAAATTATACAGACGAACTTTACACAGGATCTATGCATGACTTTGTATGTTTGTTTGTGTGACCTTCAACAATAGCTGCGTTTCATCAAGTTTGTGTATCTTCCTTGACAGGGTTTGTGTGGCTAGTCTTCAACGTCAAGGTACTCTCTTTGTATTAAAATTAAATGTCTCACACAAGTTGCATTATAGGTGAGGACTGGGACTTGGGACTTGGGACATTGACATTATAATTTAGTAGGCTCTTGTTGACCTTTAATTTTGAATTTTTTACTTACACTTGAATTGGAATTCCTTGAAACCTTTTCTTTCTCAGTATCTATTGACGTTGAATCAGAAGAGAGCAAAGATACAAGAAGACAAGCTCATTGTGTACACTTTTTTTACATAATCTTTGTTTCAAGGGAAGAAAGAGTTACTGTTAAAGTTGCTACATTATCTATCTGTTATGTCAGTGGCTTCCAAGTGGTATTATTTCTATTCCTTGGGTTTTTATTCAAATCTCTGTTTCTCAAGTATGCTTGAATCTATGTGTCTCTGCATGAAATTTATTTCTGGTCACTTGTTTCACCAAACATGTTTGGACTTGTCTGTTTAAGATTTCATCTTTTTCATTAGACATGATTTGCTGTTTGTTCTTGTTTCACAATATTTTCAGGTGCATTTGAAAACAAGAAAACAGAGTTAGTGCATTGACATCTTTGTAAGTTATGGCCAACCGGACAGTTTTTATCAGATGTCTGCTTTATCACCCTGCTCGTATCACATTATACTTCTTTTGAATAGAAGTTCTAAATACCAGAAATGTTGGTATCTTTATGTACACAATTTCTCTTTGGCTTATAAACTGAATATTTGGCCAACTAGACTTAGACATTTCTGATATACGTGCTCAAGCTGTATAGAGAGAAATGCGTCCCATTTGCATGGAACCATCACGAAAATTACACAGAAAATCTTTACATAGGATATATGTGCAGCTACGTTTCATCAAGTTTGTGTATCTTCCTCGACAAGGTTTGTGTCGCAAGTCGTCAACTTCTTTTCATCGAGGTAGTGCTGATAGACAAATGAAAGGAAGCCCCATATAGCTAAAATGATAGAGAAGATCTTCGAAGCGTCCATTCTATCATGAAACACTATCACAGCTAAGAATGGTACTATAGGCAATCCCACAGCAGTTATGGAATTGGAGAACACAGAAGACGACTCGAAAATCAATCCCACAAGACCAACGGTGTAGACTTGCCAGGAAATAGCTGCAGAGGCCAAAGTCATAACGTATGACACTTGCCCGAGTTTGTAGTTTCTCATCTCACTCGGCAAAGTTTTCCACTCTCCACTTACAAAAAGTCCAATGAGAACAACACAACTCGCAACTAGAGACTGGTATATGGCCAAGTCCATGACTGCTGAGGATGTATGCTTCTTGAAAACTTTCCTGAATAGCAGTTGTATCAGAGATAGCAGCAATCCGATCCCAGCGGAAGCACCGATGGTGCAAATGAACCCGATCACGTATTGTAATCTAGAGACATTTGTTGTGTTTTGTGAGTCAGTGTTGACCACAAGAAGGGCAGAGGAAACAGTGAGGAGAAACAGAGAATTCACTATGAAAGGAGTGAACTTTTGAGAGTTAAGGAAAAACGAGAAGAAGGCGGTGAAGGCCAACTGTGAGGCCAAGATGAGGGAGAAAGTAGAAACCGGTAAGTAGAGCAATCCAACTGCAGACAGATAAGCGTAAGCAGATACTAGCAGTCCAGTGCAAATGTAAACTGATGCAAGAGTGGTGAAGGAAGGTCCATGTCTGAAACTTGAATCTGTTGATTTTGGTTGTCTGATTCGCGAAAAGAAACGGAAGAGGATCAGAACAGGGAAGCCAATGAGTTGGAGAAGTGTTACAACGTATGTGCTCTTCCCTCCATTTTCATAGTACAATCTTCCCAGAATTGTAGCAAGTGGTTGGCAGAAGAGGACAAAGATTACATATATGGAGACACGGAGCCACCTTTTATACTTCTTCGTTTCAGGTACCGATGATGATGATTCAGGTACCTCATGATCTATTAAGTTAGCTTCTAAGTTCTGGTCACCTGAAAAAAAGTAACACTCATGGTTATTATATATCATGAACAAGAATCAAATGATTTATTCGACACTACTGTTTGGTTCTTCTTGCATACCATTGGCATAGAGTTCTTGAGATCTTTCCATGAGAAATTGGAAGAAAGAATATTGCCTTTGTAGATTTTGGTTTTTTTTTTTTTTGGTCTGAGATGTCTTGCAAATATACGCAAGAGGCTTCTCTTTATACACACAAGTTGCATTATAAAACATGACAGACTTTTAGTGAATGATTAAATAGATGGGACAGTAGCATCATATTTAGTTGGCTCTTGTTGACCTTTGACTTTTCTTTTTTTGTTTACACTTGACTTGGAATTATTGAATCCTTTCAATGGCGGCTCTTAGAAA
The DNA here is from genome assembly GCA_964056655.1 of Arabis hirsuta. Lineage (NCBI taxonomy): Eukaryota > Viridiplantae > Streptophyta > Magnoliopsida > Brassicales > Brassicaceae > Arabis > Arabis hirsuta. Next base: position 774,724 of record OZ053312.1, on the reverse strand, counting down.
ACTTATTTTGTCTCAGTATATATTGACGTTGACTCAGAAGTCAACAAAAAAGATACAAAAGTTTTGTTGCAAGTGAAGAAAAGAGCAACATTATTTGTTATCTTTCTATGCTTTTTTTCAATTAGACATGTTTCACTGCGTGCTCTTGTTTTCAGTGTTTCAGGTGCATTGCGCAATGACAAAGCAGAGAGTAGTACATTTGAATCTTTGTAAGTTATGACTCACAAAAATGAATAATATCACAAAATTTGACATGGTTTTCTGCTAAAAAAATGTTGGAATCTTATGTAAAAAAATTGTCATTTACTTAAATCACTAGTTGGCCAAATAGAGTTACACATTTTTATATCTATACTCAAACTGTATGGCGAGACATGAGCTTTATACAGGATATATGCATAACTATACGCTTTGTATGTTTGTGTGACCTTCCTCAGCAGGTAAACGAGGACCTCCTATAGGATTTGTGTGGATAGTCTTCGACTTTTTTTCATCGAGGTCATGCTGATAGACATAGGAAATGAAGCCCCAGATAGCTAAAATGATGGAGAAGATCTTTGGCGCGTTCATTTTATCATGGAAAACTATCACTGCTACAATTGGAACTATAGGCAATCCCACAGCACTTATGGAATTGGAAAACACAGAAGATGACTCGAAGATCAATCCCACAACACCAATGGTGTAGACTTGCCATGAAATAGCTGTCGAGGCCAAAGTCAAAACATATGGTACCTTCCCAAGTTTGTAGTTTATCATCTCACTTGTTAAAGTTTTCCATTCCTTGCTTGCAAAAAGTCCTATGAGAACCACACAGCTTGCAACTAGAGATTGGTAAGCAACCATGTCCATGACCGTTGAGAATGTATGCTTCTTTAAAACTTTCCTAAGGATTAGTTGTACCAGAGATAGCAGCAGTCCAGTACCAGCAGAAGCACCAATGGTACATATGATCCCTGCTACATATTTTACTCTAGAAACCTTTGTTGTGTTTTGCGACTCGGTGTTGACCACGAGGAGAGCAGAGGAAATAGTAAGGAGAAATAGAGAATTCACTGTGAAAGGAGTGAACTTTTGAGAGTTTAGGAAGTAGGAGAAGAAAGCAGTGAAGGCTAATTGTGAGGCCAAGATGAGGGAGAAAGTAGAAACCGGTAAGTAAAGCAACCCGACTGAGTACATATAAGTAATAGCAGATGCTAACAGTCCAGTGACCATGTAAACTGATCCAAGGGTGATGAAAGAAGGGAACTGTATGAAATCTGCAACTGTTGATTTGGGATTTTTGGTGAGGGTAAAGAAGCGGAAGAGAAACAGAGCAGGGAAGCCTATTATTTGAACAAGTGCTCCCATCCATGTGCTTTTACCACCATTTTCATAGTACAATCTTCCTAGAATTGTAGAAAGTGCTTGGCAAGAGAGGACACAGAATGCATAAATGGAGATACGAAGCCACCTCTTCGATTGAGGTATGGACGATGATTCAATCTCCATGGCGGTATTCATTTCCTCGTGGTCTGTTTGGTTTGCTTCTAAGTTCTGCTGAGCTGGAAACATAAGAAAACAAGACTCATTATTAGTACAAGAATCAAATGATCTTTACGTTTTCAGATGATTTTCAAAGAGATCTACACTACGAGATGCTTCTTGCTTACCATTGACATAGAGTTCTTGAGTTCTTTCCATGGCCGCTCTACGAAGACTTCCCACAAACAGATCTTTAGTAATTAAAGCTGTTATATAAATGAGTCGTGGAGGCAAGTGCATCATATTTTATTAGAGGTACGCTCCTGTTTACCGTTGACTTTGAATCATTGGCGTCTCTAAGCAAACTTCCCATGCACAACGTTGTTTAAAATAGTCTGATTTTGGTGAAAACAGATCTATAGACGCTTTATTTTGTGATCTCATTCTAATCTGATTGGTTATAGTCCACGTGAAAAATGTTTTCTTACTTGTTTTATATTGTTTGTTTCTGACTTTCTTTTTTTCTCAGTATCTATCAAATGGATTCAGAAGTCAACAACGACAGAGATGCCTTGAGTAAACTTGGCATTTAATAAGTTTTGTTGTAAGGGAACAAAAGAGTTACTGTTTGCTTCTATCATCTTCTCCTATTACACTATTCTCTTTAAGACAGAAGTTGTTAATTTCTGAAAATGTGGATACATTATGCCTTGAGTACAGTTGACATGAAAAAGTTCCAATTTAGTTTTGGCCTCTAACTTCTTAGTTTAAGAAACAAAAGTTTTGGTTCTTGGATCTTTGTGGAAGCTTGACCATGACTGTTATCTTCTTGTGCTTCTGCATCTTCAGGTTGAGGAAGCTCTTGCACTTTTCCTGGTTTTGGATCATCGACATAATGCTGGTAAGCATAAGAAACAAATCCCCATACGGCCAAAAACATTGCAATCAATTTTATTCCACTCATTTCATCGCAGAAGAACACGACAGCGAGAACAGGAATAGCAGGTAAACCAAGAGTGCCTATAACATTTGAGAAAAGTGACGAAACTTCAAGGATCAAACCCAAACTACCAATCGAAAAAGCTTGCCATGATATCGTCGAACCGATATTTACCCCTTATCAAAATGTAAGAGCTTTTCCCAAGTTTAAACTCTTCCATTTCTGTCCTCAACATTTTCCATCCACCACTTCCAAAAAGTCCAACTACAACTGCACAAGCAGCTTACTAAAGATGGGTATGTGTCCATATCTAAAATCATCTTGAAAGTAAGTTTCTTTAGAATCTTTTCAAACACATAATCTGTTAAAGAAAGCACCAGAGAGTAACTAGCTGAGCTACCAATCGCGCAGACGTATCCAATCGCGTAATTGGATTTGGGGGAGGACTCCGAAGAAGAAGGTTCAGGCTCATGTTGAATGACAAGAAGTGTTGAAGATATGGTCAAGAGAACAAGTGAATTGAGTATAAAAGGAGTGAACTTTTGTGAGTTGAAGAAGTAAGAGAAGACGGCGTTAAAAAAGCCAATTGTGACGCAGAGATCAAAGAGAAAGTTGAGACAGGAAGGTAGAGTAATCCAAAGGAATACAGAACACTCTGTCCAGCAACAAGCAAGCCAAGTCCAATATACACCAAACATAGTGTCAAGAAGGAAGAAGTAGTTTTATCGGTAATGGTTATCGTCTTGGAAGGCTCAGGCTTTATGTAACAGTAACTAGGAAAGGTCAAAGGAAACCCAACAAGCTGAACCAAGGTCTCAAGCCAGATGCTTCTACCGCCATTTACGAAGTAAAATCTACCTAAGAGAGTGGCTATTGTCTCTCCAGTTAAGAGGAGAATGATATAGAGAGACATTCGTAAAGTATGCGAATAGTTGTGACCTGTATGTTCTGTTGAAAATTTCTCTGCAGGTTCTATCATCAACACATGAAACAGAACAAGAACATAAGTAAACACAAGAAGCTCTATGCCGGAATTTCTGTTATTGTTTGATTGATTGAATCTTGTAGGTGTTATTAAGCTACTTACCCCCATTGATGTGAAGACAGAGCTCTTGAGTTTCTGATTCTTCTTCCATCATAGAAACCAGAAGGTGCAATATCACAGGGAACAAGTAAAAACTAATCTTAATCAAAAAATCTTGTTATTACTTTATATTTTTATATTATCTATAAATTGAAAAGAAAAGTGAATAGATAGAAAGTTGAACTAAACTTTCCTTCCAAAATGTTTTTAATTAAATAAAAATAAATAACTTCATCTAAAATGTATTAATATCTTTTACCAAAAATTCAAATCTATTATTATAAAACTGAGTTAAATAAACAATTACCAAAATATTATTATATCACATGTTTAAATATAAGCACATAAAATAGCTAAGCAATAAAAAATTTATCATAAATCAAATGATAAATGTAATTAACTATACTGTTAATTATATACAATCAATACAAAAATGAAGAGATAAAATTAAGACAAATATTTCCCTCCAAAATATTTTCATATAAAATCCATTAATTTTTTTTACCTAAGTATCTCTTGAAATAGATTCAGATGTCAACAAAGATACAAGAAGAAAGAGATGGTTTGAATACACTTAACATTCTAAAAAGTTTCCATTTTTCTTTTAGTGTCTGCTATATATATATATATATATATAAACTCTTTATTTAGATTAAATTGGCTCAAATTTACAAAAGCTTTGGTTCTTTGGTCTTTGTGGATGCTTGGACATGAGTGTTATCTTCTTGTGCTTCTTCTTCTTCTTCTTCTTCTTCTTCAGGCTGAGGAAGCACTTCCTCTGGTTTTTTATCATCGACATAATGCTGGTAAGCATAAGAAATGAATCCCCAAATGGCCAAAAACATTGCAATCAACTTGATTCCACTCATCTCATCGCGGAAGAACACAACAGCAAGAACAGGAACAACAGGTAAACAAAGAGTGCTTATAACATTTGAGAAAAGTGATGAAACTTCAAGAACCAAACCCACACTACCAATTGAAAATGCTTGCCACGATATCGTTGAACCGATATTTATCAAAATGTAAGAGATTTTCCCAAGTTTAAACTCTTCCATTTCTGTCCTCAACGTTTTCCATCCACCACTTCCAAATAGTCCAACCACAACTGCACAAGTAGCTACCAAAGACTGATATGTGACCATATCTAATATAGCCTTGAAAGTGTACTTCTTTAGAACTTTTTCGAAGGCGTAATCTGTTAAAGAAAGCACCAGAGAATAACCAGCTGAGCTACCGATCGCGCAGATGTATCCAATCACATAGTTAAATGAATTCGAAGTGGAAGATTCAGGCTCATGTTGAATGACGAGAAGTGTTGAAGATATGGTCAAGAGAACAAGTGAATTGAGTATAAAAGGAGTAAACTTTTGTGAGTTTAGGAAGTAAGAGAAGACGGCATTAAACGCCAATTGCGACGCAGAGATCAAAGAGAAAGTTGAGACAGGAAGGTAGAGTAATCCAAAGGAATACAGAACACTATGTCCAGCAGCAAGCAAGCCAAGTCCAATGTACACTAAAGATAGTTTCAAGAAAGAAGAAGTAGTTTTATCGGTAATGGTTTTAGTCTTGGAAGGCTTAGGCTTTAGGTAATAATAACAAGGCAAGGTTAAAGGAAACCCAACAAGCTGAACCAAGGTCTCGAGCCAAGTGCTTTTACCGCCTTTGTCGTAGTAAAGTCTACCTAAGAGAGTAGCTATTGTCTCTCCAGCTAAAAGGAGAGTGACATAGAGAGACACTCTTAACCTCCATGAGTAGCTATGACTTCTCTCTTCTGTTGAAATTTTCTCTACAGGTTCTGACATCAATACATGAAAACAGAACAAGAACATAAGTAAAGATGAAGAACACAAGAAGCTTAAATCTTGTAGGGATTAAACAACTTACCGCCATTGACGTGAATATGGAGTTCTTGAGTTTCTGATTCTACTTCCATCATAGAAATCGGAGGGAGTAAATATCTCAGGGAACAAGTAAAGATGATGTGTGCTTACTTGTGATATACAGGCAAATCTGTTGACAAAAAAAATAAAAAATATATACAGGCAAATCTTGTGATTACTTTATAGGGTTGGCTGCATATTCCTCCTCTACAAATGCCACTAAAACTATTTCCCCCCAAACTTTTTTTCTTTTTAATTTCTTACACAAACTTTATAAATTGATCGAAAAATTGTACGAACTAATAATTTCTCTGAAATTCACCAAATGAAATTGGTTAAGCTAAAACCATTGGTTAAACCGTAACCATGAAGAAGAATTTCTTCGAATTTCTCTGCCGAAGAAGAATTCAAAATTGTTCGATTGATTCTGGCCTGTGGCCACGATTTAACCAATAGTTTTAGCTTAATCAAATTTCATTTGGTGAATTTCAGAGAAATTATTAGTTCGTGTAGTTTTTCGATCAATTTATAAAGTTTGTGTAAAAAATTGAAGAGAAAAAAATTGGGGGGGGTGGGGGAGGGGGATGGTTTTAGTGGCTTTAGTGGTTTGGGGGGGATGGTTTTAGTGGCATTTGTAGAGGGGGAATATGAAGCCAAACCTACTTTATATAATACTCTCTCCGTTCTTAAACAAATTTGTTCCACAAAGATAGATTTTTTATGTTTTCTATGCATTTTTGTCATTTATTGATAAGAAAATGTAGTTTTCGAGAAAAATATTCAAATATTATTGGTTGAAACTTTTTTAAAATCGTTTATTGCAAAAATCAATACATTTATTATTCAACATTAACTGTTTTTCTTAATATGTGCGCATAACCTTAAACATACATCTTTTAGGAATGGAGGGAGTAATATAGTTTGTAAAATAATAAGTAGGGTTTTCTGCAAATAAACCCTCCAAATGGTTAAGATTTGCGATTTTACCCTCCAAGTCAATTAAATGCAGATCAACCCTCCAAGTAAGAGTCAACCCGCAATATAACCCTTCTAAATTTTTCAAACCACAATATTTACATATCAAATCGAAGTCCTTGAAATGAGAAACCCAAATGCTAAATCTACTCTTAAAATTTCTGAACTCTAATGCTTGTATGCGTAAAACCTCTTTAATTTTTTAGATCCGAAGGGTTATATTGCGGGGTGACTCTTACTTCAAGGGTTGACCTGTATTTTATTGACTTGGAGGGTAAAATCGCAATTCTTAACCACTTGGAGGGTTCATTTGCTGAAAACCCTGATAAGTACTATATGGTTATAATTTTTGCAAGATATTACCTGAAAATTGTTAGATGCACTCTTGGAATGAACCATCTCCCCCACTTATTTCGCATTCAATCTTTAAACTAACCATTGTTTTTTTACCTAACCAATATTTTCTTTAGGATATTATCAAATTATCTATAAACAAACTTTAAATGACCCATTTGAAGAAAAAGTATCCAAAAAAAAGCAAAAAGGTTAAATTACAAGAAAAACTTCATGATGATGATGATTAGTGACATGGAGGTGGGATTTGAGTCCCAATGTAATTAGCTCTAACGTTTCTACAAGAAGAAGAGACAGATTCATTTCCTTTGTTTTTGCTCTGTTTTTTTCCTCTTCCTCCATCAGAAGAAGAAAGATCAAGATGAACATTCTCTAAGTAAACTTTTTGACATGGCATTCCTCTGCTACAATGTAGCTGCACTGCGACTCTTGACGATGATGTTCCTCTTATGTTCTTGAAGTATATCTCACTCAACTTCACCTTCGACGGTACCTGCAAAAAAGGAAATGAATCAAAACATTGCTCTTAGACTCACTTTAGTGAAAACATTCAAATAAATCAAGCCGTTTTGGTTCTTATCTCTTGAAGTTATATGTCACTCACTCACATTTACAGATTTACTCTAAAGAGTACCTGAAAAATATAATCTTTATCACATATTCTAAGCTGATATGACCGGTAATTTGACCTCAAAAAAAATGCTTAAACCAATGCTAATCACCGTGTAATCTTTTGAGTTTCTACTTTAGGTTCTTGAAGTTATGTCACTCTAGAGCCTGAAAATATAATGTTTATGACAGGATCTAAGTAGCTCAAAAAGACTGATTAATTAGTGTTGATCACTACTAGCTAGTATAAACGCTAACTAGACCCGAAAACAAAGCTAAACCAGCGCGCGATAATCACCGTTAAATCTCTTAAAGCTAGAGAAGTAGATAGAGATTTGAGTGTTAAAGAAGACTCACATTTGAAGTGCAAGAAGAGAAAGGACAATAAGACTGATCAATGATGATTGGATTAGTCACATTGTTCATGATGATATTCTGAAAAGTCATGTTGGTAGCTGCACTTAGACCAGGAGAATCCGCCCAAGTTTTGATCCTTATCCCATTCGTCGTACCGCTCATCTTGCAATCCCTAACCACAAGTCCTTTCACATCTTTCTCATTTGGATATCTCCCTAAACTCCCAACGCTTTAAACGCAAAGAAAAACAACACCGTTTAGCAAAAACATCAATTAACATAACGCGGTTTTGTTTTCGACATTACATTTCGTTTACCTGATACCATGTCCTGGTCCACATTTGATGCTTGTAATTGTAATCTGAGAATTTCCTTGTCCTATAGACACACAATCATCTCCAGTTGCGATATGCGAACGCGAAAAATAGACATTTGAGCTACGTTCGATATGGATACCATCAGTATTAGGACTATAAGAAGGCGCAGTAATGTTGAGTCTTGTCCCTTTGAAATCTCTACACTCAACTAATGCTATATGAAAAAACTTGCTATTCACTGAACTTATCCTTCTTACAACTGTTCTGTTCATTCCCACAAACTTCAAGCTCTGAAAAACTCGAACAAAAATCGATTATTTCGTTAAAAAGGAGACAACTTTAGATCCAAAATTTCAAAGTTTTTTTCTCACTGTTGGGAGGAGTTTGCAGTTAGAATCAGAAGTACAGTTATTATAAGGCCAAGCTAAGGCTCCTTGACCATCAAATGTTCCACCTCCGGTTAGAGTTAAACCGTTGATCCAACCAAACTCAATCCAACCACTTCCTGATCTGTACTTTGAGAGATCAGTTGATGCCTTGAGATGACCCTGTTTCAGTTTACGTGTATTGCAAGAAACCATTAACCAAAGATAGATTCACAGATGGAGAGAGAGAAGAGGGAGATGAAACTACCTTAACTCGGACAGTGAGATTGGATACATTAGTGCAAGGACCAGAGAATCTGAGAGGACCAACAGAGAATTCACCTCTTGGGATTATGAGAATTACAGATCTTGAAGATGATTTACAAGCTTTGTCCCATGCTGCTACAAAGGCCTTAAGAAGAAACATATCAAATTGTATTAAGCTGATTCTTCGTAATGAAATCTTATAGTCTTGAGAGAAAAAAAACGAACCTTGGTTTGGTCTTTTTGGTCATTAGCTCGAGCACCAAAGCTACGGACATTAACAAGAAGAACAGAGCTTTTGTCTCTGTTTCGGACTCTGTTTCTCAGGGACAAGAAGGATTCTGAAGAAGTGATGTTGTTGTTGTTGTTGTCTCCACGAAGAACAAAACTGTAAGAAGAAAATGTGAAGAAGAATAAGAAGAAGAAGAGAACTCCAATCTTGAACTCCATCTTCTCCACTATGCTCACAAGAAGGTGAAGAAACTGCTTTTGGAGCTGTAAATCGTAAGAAGTTAAAAGAAACCGCCGTGAAAAGAGAAAAAAACTTCTTTCCCACTACTGAGAATTGAGCACGTGGGACCAGAAGATGAGAAATGGGCTTTGATTTACTTTAATGGGCTTTGATTTACTTTAATGGGCTTAATTTTGGATCAGAGTTCCATCGGAAGATCAATCGTGTAACACTCGAGATCCGTCACTGAGTCCGACTAACAAATCTGTGCAATTGATTAAAGCGTGTAGTTAAAACTTGAGAGCTTCATTAATGGAGTCTATATGCAAAAATCTTACAAAATCTGAAAATCATCTAATCAAAAATCATCTTATACGAATTTGACTATATTCGAAAACAATGTTCTAGAGCTTCTAATAATAACATCAAAGACCAAGTAAACAGTGATAACTTCACCTACATTTTAATTGCATCAGAGAAATCCAAATTATTAATGCTAGTGTTAATAAAAGAACAATTAATTATTAAAAGAAAGATAAAAATGTCAAAATTAGCCTATTTTTTTAATTAAAAAAAACGAGGATTAATGGATTGACTACAACTTAATCGGCTGCAAAAAGAAAAAAGTCCATAATCGGTCTTTTGAAACTGATTAATTGGCTAAGTTGAATTATGAGCGGAATCTTCTAGGGATAGGGTTTGAGAGTCCTCTTCGCAGGGGTTTCGCAAAAACTCTTAGGATTATTGAATACTTTTCAGAATGGTTTATCAAAAACTCTTTAATTTTTTTATTAATTAATTCATCAACAACTGAATAAATAAGTGCTTAAGAAAACTAATTATAATGAAGCATAAAACCCTAGAAATCTCTGAAATATTTTGGAATGTTCTAAAAGATAAACATTAAAATATAAATCTAAATAATTAAATAGATAATAATGGTTTGAAAATTCCAAATATCTCGCTGCAACATGACTTGCCGGCCAAGAAAATATTCGTCTTCGAATCTTGTATCTATGTTGCATCAAATTAGTTTTGATAAAGGCTAAGTTGAATTATTTCGTAATTTTTTGTATAAGTTTTTGAAAAGTTCAACGCTGTAAACTTTTTGATATATATATAAAAACTTATCATGAAATGAGATATATATTTATATACGCCCTTAATTCGAGTGTCTTTCATTTGAATCATTTTCATGTAAAATATTATTTTCTGTGTAATTGCGAGTTACCAAGCAAATATGATAAATAAAGTATTTGTTGGATCTTTAATTTTTTAAAAATAATTCTTTAATGTTAAAACTATCTTATAATTTTTAACATATTCAAGCAAAGTTAGGTTGCTTCCTTGATTCCTACAATGATACATACAACAAATGGCGTGCCTAAAAACTGCATTAGCTATAATTTAAAATTTAAATAAGAAGAGACGTATCAAAGATGTATATATGAGAAGGATAAAAAATACATTTACTAGCAAATTCCAATTATTGATTGAGATGATAGATGATTTTGTGTGGAATTTCTTTTTTGACTCTATCATATGTGTGTATTTGGGCTCATAATTCCTCCATTAAATCCCAAAACATTATTACTTTCGAATATGTAAGTACATATATGGTCTAATTGGTAGAATCAGATTTTTCAGTTTAAGCAAATTTGGATTCGAAATTTCGAACTTTAAATGTGAGACGATGAGTTATGTTTTCACGTGTGCGTATATATATTATTCACGGTTGGTTTCATTTCTAAAGAAACTATGAATCGAAATCCAAAAGTTATCCATGCATTTTTTTTCAATTTTAGTTGATAAATACAATCATAATTTGTAGACTTCACTTGTTCGAAACTATATCTATGCGTCCAAAATGGCTTTGATATCCAAATTTTGTATTCGGTCCAATCGTGGAGGAAATATGAAACATGTTATCTATTAAAATAAGATTTAAATCCTTTCTTAGAATTAAACCAGAACATAATTGATTGTTCTCTTATAGGTTTAGAAAATTCGTTTCTAATTATACAGGGAGCTTTTTAGACTTATATGTATATAAATTTTAATTTCAATGTATTCTTTTCATATGATTATAATGGTCTAGGACTAGGGGGTTTGGCAATTACTTGATTCGCCCGGAAGATCTTTTATAGTTTTGCTTCTCTTTCTAACATATTGGCTTCTTTTTGTTTTCGTTAGGTGAATTTGATAACGACCCCGAAAAAGAATAAAGATATCATTATCACGAGATTTGTTTGTATCAGCAAATAAATATATAACTTCTTTTACATAAAGAAAACAAATTAATATATAACTTATATAAATAGATTGATTCATGTTCATCTAATGTAATGCAGATATATATGTCAATCAAATTTCTTCGATATATGATTGGACTTGATAACATCTGTACGTCGGCCAAAGCATTCTCAGTCAAAACATCAATAAAATTGGTCAAAATGTAAAACATGTATAGGATTTCTTTGTATATTTATTACCTGTGATTTTTTTTGTAAAATATTTATCATGTTTGTTTTGTTTAGCTTGCTTCAAATGGTGACGTCCACACTGTACAGCTTCGAAATAAACAGTAACAAAAAATTATACTTAAAAGCATGATTATAGGTAGTAAATATGATTGGGGTAATATATGAATTTTATAATATTAATTGTATTGAGATTGATTAATAGAAAAAAAAAAGATGAGAGAGATAGAGAGATGTTATATTTACCCACTAAATATGAGTAATATAGATTCTATATTTAGAAACCCAAAAATATTTTAGATAAATATAAGAATTTTATAATATTAAAAATCTCTTATTTCTATCCTTATTATCATCCATAATCATGCCCATAAAAATCTATACTTATCAAAAATGTGACAGCCTAGTGGTAACACAAGAGAGTTGGTTCATTTGTGCCCCGGTTCAAATCCCTTTTAGTACGGAGGGTTATTATTTAAATATGAATATTCAAAAACTGCTTTCGGATACCGAAAATATTATGAGCCAAATGTTCGGAACTCCCACGTTTTATCAAAAAACAAAAAAAAATCTATATTTGATTATATGCATGTATTTATACATTTGTATCACTATTTGAATCGTCCCGTACCTATCCCGCCCCTCACTTCCGTGTCTCAGTTCGGAGCCATAGTTTACCTTTGGAAGAATGATGTGCAAACGTATACGGATGTGAATGAAAAGTCTTTGTTAAAGGTAAAAAATGGATGGAATTGATTTTACTCCCAATTACGCTACTTTTCCCAATCAAAAATTTATAGAGTAAATATTATCTCACCACTTCCTTTCACTTTTCAGAGTAAATCCTACCTCTGATAGGCTATGCATGGTTGTTATTAGAATAAAATAGTGGAAATAGGAGTAATTAATGTAAGAGGAAAAAAAATTAAAAAATAGAGTAACTAGGTGAAAAATAAGTTTTATTTCCACAATTTTATTCTAATAACAACCAATGTTTTTAAAACCGACCAGCGATCGAACCGGAGAAATTTTTGGATCATGAGTCAATGTAGTCCGACCGAGTCGAACCGGTCAAACCGGATTTAATAGTTTTTTAAAACATAGTAATATAAATAGTTTTTGTATAACTATAATATCCAAATATATAATATAACATTTGAATAAACATATTTTTAAAAGTTAATCATGAAAAAAATCATTTTAATAACAAAAGAACTATTCAAAAACAAAGTTTAATGAGAAATAGTTAAATTTATATGTAAAAAAAAAAATTAAAAACATTAAACTATAACAAAAATTAACTAAATTCAAAACTAGTATTTGTTTCTATAAATTTTAATCATTAAAAAAAAATTAAATATGAAAAAAAGGAAATTTAAAAAAAAAAAAGCTCAAATCCGGGTCAACCCAACCTGGCTAGCCGGCCGGTTCGCGGTCGAACCCAATCCGACCCCTAGTCCGGTCCCATTTTCAAAACATTAATAACAACCATTCATAACCGTAGTTTTATGGCTCTATTGTAACAATGTTCAAGATTTTTACAAGAAAGTATTATATATGTCAAATTACTTAAATATTTTTAGAAACGTCTTCCAAAAGAACTACTGTATTTGAAGTGATTTTATATAAACTGAATACTGTATAATAATTAATCATCATGATCGGACTAAGGATTGGACATATCAGTTGAATTTCAAAATGAATTTTCAAATAGGAAAATGAAGTTACATGTAGGGCGCATTTAAGAATTCAGTAGCCACATGATCTATGATGCTCTCCTGAATCATATAATTGAGATATAAATCATGCAGATTCAGTGATTTTGGTATATGACATAAATGCGCTCCTCCACGTTATTTTATAAAAAAAATGCATTTTTCAAAAAAAAAAAGAGTCTTGGTATATATTGTTTTCGTCAGTAAATACATTTATATAGAGAATCCATTAATTCTCTGAGCATTATAGAATCTCCTCTCTCTCGATTTGTACAATAAACTCTGCTATTTCTATAACTTAGTTGAAAGTTCGTTAGCTTAATTGAATAATCTGTTTGCTAGCTATATATTCACTTGTACAAACACATTTACATGTACAAGATAATCAAGAGATCATGTTCTTTAACTTTAAGGTTCGGCTTCGTCTTCTTCATTCATTCATTCATTCATTTATATTCCAAAGATTTGTTACATTTCTAAGAGTATTCAAAAAAATAAAAAATAATACTCGTTTCTGGAATATATAAATATTATTTTGAGTTTTTAATGGTAGGGGTAAATATTATCGGTCCACAGTCTATGTTTCCATGTGTGTGGATAAGATAGAAAGCAGAAGCAGTCAAATCTTCTTTGGGTCCATTCTCTTAGGACACAAGCAAGAACTCAACTTGTTTTGTTTTTTCTTCACTTGTTCACACACACGTAGATATTCGTCATCCACAACTTAAAACTCTTTTTTTATATCTTAATACCCTTACAACATTATTATCCATGAGATTTGGTGGGTATCATTATATATAAAATTATTAAAATTTGAATAAAAAGAAAAAAGAGAGTGTTTTTAATTGAAATAATGGGATATATTGAAATATAAAATTAATAAAATTTGAATAAAGAGAAGAGATAGTGGATATTTTTGGAGAGGGGGTATCAAATAGTTGATACTTTTGATACTTTTGAAGAGAGAAAAAATGTGTTTTTAATAATTTTATATTTAAAAAGAGTATAAAATTAGTAAAAGTTGAATAAAAAGATGAAAGAGAAGGTATAAAGTTGAGTAAAAGAAAGAGAGTGTGTGTTTTAATAATTTTATATTTAATGATACCCACATTGTATTATGGATAATGATGGCCTTATATTAAAATTGTCAATTACAATTGTCAATTACAATTTCTTCATCTCTTGTTACTTGTGAGCTTGTTAATTTTATAGTGAAGTTTCCCAAAAAAAACATATGATATAATACATATATGGGAGATCTAGATATATCCTAGCTAAGTAGCTAGAGTTATGTCTCTTTCGCTTCTAGATATGATAGTACACATTACATAACATCATGTAATCCAAGCCCCATTTGTCTCATTATTTCGTGAAAACAATATGTACATGCAAATAAGAGAGACAAAATAGATCTCAAATCACATATATAATGGTACACATTACATAACATAACATCATGTAATAAAACTACCCAATATAGAAACTGCAATTTTACAACAACAAAAAAACTCTAGAAAATTTATTTAATGTTAACACATTAAACATCATGATCAAATATATAATCCAAGCCCCATTTGTCTCATTCGCTGATGAAAAACAATATGTACATGCAAATAAGAGAGACAAAATAGATCTTAATTACATATATAATGGAAATTCTTACTCTCCCTCTCTCTCTCTATATATATAAGTAGTATAATATATAATGTTGTTATAACTATGATTGATCAAAGCTCTTGCTTGAAGAAAATTGAAGGAAAGATCTCCCTCAAGAGCTCATATTCACCTCCATGATGATATTCTTGATGAGAATTAGGGTTTGCATTCACACTGCCATACTCACTTTGTCCATATCCATGATCCAAAGCCGCCGCCACCGCAGCACCGCCGCTAGTATAAGCCGACGTCCGAAACATCTCATGTGCAAAACTTCTCGGAGTCATGAAGTCGCCGGAAAACATAGCAGCCGCGGCGGAACTTCCCCGGAGATTAGTCGGAATTGGATGGTTGTGTTGACCTTCATAAGTTGTAATCACAACCGTTGGATCTTGGAACGATCTCTCCACACGTTTTTTCACGTTGCACCTTTGTGTTGTACATCTATAGTAACTCCTATATATTTACGTTTACATTTGCGTTTATTAGTTACAATATTTAGTTTTGCATTTTCCTCTTTTTTGTGAAACTAAAAACTATCACGCTAATGCAAAAAAAGAAAAATCAAATTACCTTGGATAAGGGCTATTTTTAACAGCCTTTTGGCCGTATTTTCTCCATCTATAACCATCTTCAAGATGATCAACTTCACTTTTAGTCATAAAAGAGACTCGTGGCTCTCTTTGTTTCTTCTCCTCATTTTTTTTCGTTTTCCCACTAAAAAATATCATACATTGGAAAATTAGTACACACCTACTAGATATATTCCAAAACGAGTGGATCATTTGATAGATATATCATATACATATATTCTACTAATAGAACATCTATTTGACAAAAAAAAAGTAATAATGGAAGATCTCGACTATTCTTCTCATTTTAGACATCCACAATATGTATAGGCGTATATTCTTGGCAACTTTAGGCATGCACAATAATATTTCATTATAAAAAATATATATATAGTTATGACTTACACTTTTTTGGTACTTTGATCTTCTTCACCTCCATCTCCGACTACTAACTCTCTTTTTCTACGGCTCTTACCGGAATCTTCGCCGGGATGATCAGCTTCACTAGAGGACGAAGATGCAGAAACCCTAGTTGCAGTCTCGGTGCTTGCACCCCCATTGATGACGTCATTAGTAACATCACGGTTCGGTTCTTGATCGATCGAAGAGTTGAAAACCTCTGAGGAAGAAGGAGAAAGACCGAAAGTTTTCTGAAGTAGAGATTCATAATCTCTTGGAGAACTTTGGAGGCAATCAGTGAAAGAGTAGTTAGAAGATGGATCAAAACCATTGTGTGATGATGAAATGTTTGCATAAGAATTGTTAGGAAGATTCATCATTTCGTACAAAGAGAATGATGAAGGGTATTGGTAGTTGTAGAGATCTTTGGTTTCATTAGACATGGTGAAGAACAAATGAAAGAGAGATAAGTGAAAAAGAAGAAGAAGAAAAAAAAGACTTTTTAGGTTTGGGGATTAGGTTTTTCTCCTAAGGGGTCTATAGATTGGTGTTTGGACTTTAATTGAGTCTTCGTCGTCCCTTCTCGTATTTATGCATTTTGAAACTCCAAAAAAGGAAGAGAGAGAAAGTGAGTGAAGAATAATAATATGCATTTTGGCTAATTGATTATTGTTTTTAAAAGTTAATTAAGTAAAAGCTATAATGGGATATAATTCATTTGTACTTTTGTGAATCCATAATTCTATTTATTATGTTTTGAACCCTTTTTTGAATATCAACACATATTTTTATCTTTTTTTAATCAATATCTTATATAAATTTAGATATTTTATATTTAATTTTTTAAGACAAGAATAAATAAAAGATAATGTGAAAGATAAGAAAATTAATGTTTTGACCAAAAAAGAAAAGAAAATTAATGTAGTTGTATTTTATAGGGTTGTTAGAAAGAAAATATATGTATTCAATAAATGTGAAAATATTAGTATTTGTGATATCATTTTGTGCCTTTTGAATAAGTTGACAAAAAGAGAGCTCTAAAAGTGGCTTCTAGTGAGGAAACATACTTAGCTTCTGCATTTTTAAGACATTAATGGTTAAGTTATTAATATTTTAATAGTAATTCAAAGAAATTACCTAATTGTGGTTAAACATTTATAATAATCTGTATAAATATGTTGTTCTCAGTCTTTGAATTCGTATCTTCGTTTAAAATCTCCCAAAATCTAAACTTTTACATTTTCCCACATTTGATAAACATGCATAAGATTTTGGGGTTGTTTTGGTGTACTACCTTTTTAATGGGGCTATAAAGTAAGAAATGAAAAGTTATACTTAGTGAAAGACACGCGCTCCGACCAAGCGCGTGGAGGAAGGAGACGTAATTGAAGGAGTCGTAGTCAGCGAAGACTATGGTTTACCGGGAACCGGAAACACGTCAGTCACCGGTCGCTTAGTGTGTGAATAACGAAAGGAAGAGGCAGTCAAAGATTCAAAAGAAAATAAAAATAAAAATAATTTGGAAGTATTAGGCTGCCACGTGTATATACTGGCACCGGCATTTGACCGTAGCCGACACATGACCCGGCACGTGCTACACTGTCCTCTCTCTTCTTCACCTCACTGCTTCACGAACCTTAATATATTATTCACATATATGTGAATTTTAAAATTCCTAGTCAAGAAACAATTATACAGACCCTACATTGCTATAGACTTTTTCTATATTGTCGATAGGTTTTTTCCAAAAAAAAAAAATTATTTATCTGTTACATCATTTATTTTAATTTTCTATCCTGTTTTAGTATAGTACCCTCAATACTAAATTTTACATAATTTTTTACATAAAAAATTGATGATAAAACATGTAAATACACACAATCAATAATAAAATAAATTTTCAAAATTTTCAAAAAAAAAAATTTAAAACATTTATAAAATAAAAAATATATATATTATTAAATTGCAAACTCGAAATTGATTATCAATGAATACAAATATTCAATGCCGTATATACTAATAGAAATAATATACATTTTTCTGATGTGAAACATACTCTAATTGATATTTTTACGGTTGAAACATTCACTTCTAAAACTCAAAATTCAGTGTTTAAATTTTATTGTGAGAGTATTATTCATTACTATTATATTAATTTTTGTAAATTTCTAATTTAAAATTAATTGACAAAATAATTCATTTGCTATATATACATCAATATATATTATTAAGGATTAATTCTTCTAGTGTGAGACATACCCTAACAGTACTACATCGATAAAATTAGTTATTTTATCTAACTTTGAATTACATAAAATACATAATTATGTGTAGGGACTGGATAGTTATGATGACGGGTATATGAAATCAGCATCACGCCACTATAATTTTTCTTTTCACTTTTTTTGTTAAAGATAATTTTTCTATTCACATTAGAGCTTTCTTGTGGCAAGTAAAGGAACATTTAAATGATAAAATACTAAAGAGAAAAAGATGGTCAAACCAATAGTATTATTTAAATTGTTATGTAAATGCTCGTTAGATAGCGCTTTATATACAGCAGGAGTTTTATTTTTATACTCGTACGCTTTTATTTGCGATAATTGTGGGGAAATTGTTACGAATCTTATGCTAGTAATCGTTTTCACCAATTTTTGTGAAAATTGATAAGAAACAACATATGAGGAAAAAAGGAGACATATAATGCCTAAACGGACATGACAAACAAGAAGGGGACATACATCAACTTTAGTATGGTCAAACTTCAGAGCAAAATATTTTTCTAGTATTCTTAAAAGAAAATTCACTAAAAATATGTAAAGACAGAAACAAAAATATCTTGGATGAGTATTCATTTTAATCAATAAAGATTTAAATTTTTGATATGGTATACTAATGGTTTCCGCTCTTTCTCATCGTGTTCTTGTATAAAATATAATCTTTTTGTGTCATACCTACTTACCTAGGTTTTTGGATTACGAATAGTTTATAACAAATTACAATGGGTTTGATTCACTATAGTAATTAGAATGTTATGTTAGGGATAATGGATGGGCCAACATTATATATACATATAACTATGATATATTCCTCATATATCTCACTTGTAAGTTATAATATTTGAAATACGAATAAAAGGATTATGCTTAGGTGTATTACTGATTTTATCAATGACAAAAAAAAAAAAAAATTAAACCATACTTCCCAAGTTTCTAGCCCTCTTTTTTTGTTTACTTGTTTCTACTTTGTAGCTCTTTTGGTCAAAACTCGATGTGATGAATAACGTTTTTGAGAAACAAAAAAAACCATCTACTAATTTTTTGTCGGAATAAAAAAGGGAGGAGCATAATTCTTAATGAACCAAATAAACATTAACGAAGCGATTCTCATTTGACCCAAAATATCAAATAGTAAATTTAAACTTTTTTTTTTTAATGCAACTATTAGCGGGTACACAACTAATAGAATAGTATAATGTCTAACCTAACTAAATTACACAGCTACTATTCTTCAACCTTCTATTGCATATATAAATATATAATGATAGTATTTGCTTCTCTCGTACCTATCCACATAAATGTACACTAGTAGATATATACAAATACACATTTATAGTTTAATTTAGGCACAAACCGAGCGCCGTAATTGGTGCCTAATCGTTTGCGGTGTCATATCCATAAAGATTTATTTGAATATAACCCCACACAAATAAAGTTCTTAATTACTTTAGTTAATGTGATATTTTGTGTAACTTAAAGAAAAAAAAACATTAGGTATAGACGTATAGTCTTATAGTCATATACACGCACATATATAGTGTATATATAACTGTATCTGTCTGCAGTTGAAATGTCTGACCTATTTTTGGGATATGTGCCTAACTTACAAAGATATTATAAAAATACTACTTCTAGTATACACATAATTGTTACTATTATTTTTATTAGAGAATTAGTACAATTTTAAAGCTAAAAAGAATGAAATTGTTGACTCTTGCCTTTAAAATAGAAATAGTTGGAGCAGGTTTGTTGTTAGGTGCGTGAAATTATTACCATCATGTTAATATATGAAAAATATGTACGAATAAAAAGGAATCTCTTGTATTTTCTGTTCTTTCACACACGTCCTCTTTCTGAACTTTGAGTTGTTAGATTTGATAAATTAAAAATTATAATAGCAAAATCATGTTTGAGTGGAATTACTAAGAATAAGAAAATGCACGTTGTTAAAAAAAAAAAAGAAAGCATTTTCATTAATTGATATTAAGACCCTTTTTTTTTTTTGAAACTTATTAGGACCGTTTTTTAACAGCTGATATTATGACATCAATATGTTGAGAGCCTCTACAAGATTAATTACATTTTGGTTACTATGCGAATTAAATTCTGTTTGCTTTGGAAAAGCTGATACGTAATTTAACAGTCAAACCTTTTTCAAAATTGTTGAAAAATAAAACACATTCGAATTTTCGGATTTTATTTTTGAAAAAAAACAAAAAAAAAACAAGGGAAATTACCATAAAAAACCTCCAACTAAAACTTTGAATTTTTTGACTTTATATTTTAAACCCCCCAACAAAATTTAATTTTCCAACTAAAATCTTGAACTTTTCTTCTTTCCATTTTAAACATTCAAAAAAATGATTTGGTGAAAAAACTCTCCAATTGATATAAATCGTGTATGACTGAGAATTGTCTATCGGTTAACGGCGAATCCATTTAAACTGCTAAACGTATCATTCATGAGTTAAACGTCTGTTAACCACACACTAGCATCGTTTAATTAAACAAATTGTGTTAAATGTGCTAATTAACATTATAATTGACCAAAAGAGTCGGATACTCGTCTTTCCAATTCTTTAATCTTAGGGTTCTTCTTCTTTAAGATATAAGTATAAGAGAAAATGGAAAAAGAGAAGATAGACGATTTAATTTATGGGCTCCTCCACTTCATTATAGATCCGATACATGTAAGTCGAAATTGGATTTGCATAAATGAAGGGTGTGTGATTTTGTGAATCTTGGTTTTATAGATTTCAGAAACCCGATTACCCGTTGACTAGATTCACTATTGATTGGTAGAAGTTTAAACGGAGTCGCCGTTGACCGGTAGACAATTCTAAGTGGGACACGATTTAGATCAATTAGAGTTTTTTTTTTCACCAAATAATTTAGTTGAATGTTTAAAATGGAAAGTAGAAAAGTTTACAGTTTTATTTGGAAAAATGAATTTTGTTAGAGGTTTAAAATGAAAAATCAAAAAGTTCAAAGTTTTTGTTGGAAAAACTAATTTTTTTTTAACATCTGGATTTATTATTTATTACAAATTATGAGAACTGTTACAAAGATAATTGTACCACAAACAATTCACTCCGACTGTAACGCCCGTGAACCAAAAAGTGGATTTTTGATGGTGCGTCGATCGACATAAGGTGTGTATGTCGATCGACACACGTGTTTTGGACTTATGAGAAGTCGTGTTTTGGGCGTTGTGCCGATCGACACAGGTTAAAATTGGACCGACAGGTTCGGTTTCAATTGCTCGGTTCGAGCGTTCGGTTTACGAAGCCCTAGGGTTCGACTATAAAAGTCGAGGAACAGATTATGGTCGCGTTTTTGGGCAGAAAACGGATCAAAATCAGAGTGAAAGAGAGAGGATTGAGAGGAGAAGAGATTATCGTTGATTTCCTTCGTGTTCTCGATCCTATAGGCTTGTGTTGGTGATTGTGAGGCTGTGAGAGCGAGAGAGGATCGTGCTGGGCTGATTTCGGGTTTGGGAGTGGGAAATCAGAGGCTGGACGATTAGGGTTCGCTCGTTCTTCGTGTTCTTCGCTGTTCTCCATTCCTTTCTTTCCAGAACCAAGGTGAGTGCGTGACCATAGGCTTATCTGGGTAAAGGATTAGATGGAATGCGATTGTTTGTATTGTTTGGTGGATTTCGTGTTGTTTGGACGAGATTTCGTGCAGGGATTGATGAATCGATCCGTGAGAGGATAGGTTCGATTTCTGGATTCTGCGATGTTGCTTCGATCGACACAGTGCGCGTCGATCGACACAGTGCGCGTCGATCGACACCAGGGTTGCGTATCGATCGACACACTGTTGCTGCATCGATCGACACATGGTGGTTGCGTCGATCGACGCACGGTCTGTTGAGCTGAGTCTCGATTGATTGTTCATGTATGCATTGTTGATTGCTCATCCTGGTATTGTATCTCTTTTTCATGCCTGTGTGTATAGCCAGTAGATGGGATGACCGTCTTACTGAGTATTTGTGATAATACTCACGCATCTCTTTTATCCATGTGATGTAGGTAAAGAGAAAATGTGATCGTGGAATCATGGCCGAGAAGAGGAGATGATCTAGTGTCTCGGTTGTTGTGTTTGGATGATGTTAGAACTGTTAGGATGCTGGTAGTTTTGGATTATGAGATTGTTGAATTGGTTTATTGTTGGTTATTCTAATTGGAATTGAATTGGTTTGTTATCGAATTGATTTAGTAACTTAATAAAGTATGAGATTTATAGATTGGTCTGTCTGGTTTAATTGATTGGTTTCGTGATTTCCGCATGTGAGTAGCTTGACTTGCTGAGGATTATCATTTTTTTACTCTAATTCCCCCCACCCCCCCCTAAAAAAAATAGTTACTGTTTTTATTCAACATCAGACCAAATAAATATGTATCCATCCAAATTTATATACATTGAACCATATAAACTATTGATCCTAACTTTTATATCTGTAAAAATTACAGGTGTCATTAGAGAAACATGCATATATATCATCGTACCAATTTAAACCGATGACATAACCATCTGGCACAACATCAAACCGGTCAAGAAAACCCACAATTCCTCCTCGTGTTAGATTTAAGGAGCGGGTAACTTTTGGTGATGTGAATCAGTAAATCAATGAATCCTGCTTAACCAATTACTCAAGACAAGACCAAAGACATGGGATTGATCCAAACCGGGTTAAGTTAACCGGAGATGCAGATTCAGCATCAGGTAGTAATATGCAACTACTGTAAACTAAGCTAAAACAAAACAAAAAAAGTTGCAGAGGATATATTAAGTGCCACTGCTACTATCCAAGAGATCTACAAGAGTAATCTTTCCGTTGCTGCATCGGTCGAGTTTGTCAAACTGTTTCGATATTGGTATTATGTCTTTATCGGTTATTTTCTCCATCTCCTTGAGTTTGTAGATCACATACTCTGCTTTACTGCAAACACCAAAAACCAAAAGATACCTCTCACATTAAAGCTAGCAATTCAAACACGTCCTAAATCCAAAAATGCAGCAATTCAAAAGAGATTTCCAAGCCTTTAAGGACATAGAGCAAGAAAGATCATAATCTAATGATCAAATCAAAGATGTTAGTGGCATCTTTTAAAATAACAGATCTCTACATAGTGTAAGAACATAAACTACGTTCTTGCACGAAGAAATGCCAAAGCTTTTTAGTATAAGAAGAACTCTAAGTACAATAAAGGTTACTTCGGTTCCAGAAAACTCGCATAAGTTCAGGAATCTAATAAGCGAATGGGTTTGAAATGTTTTTGGTTCCGAACAAACTAAAATGGAGGGACGAATGTATAAAAAAGAACAACTACAAAATGCAGCAAATTTTGGATGTCACGTCCAAAAATCGATCTAAGACTCGTAAAAACCAGAGTGTGTAAAGGAAAATGAGTCAAATACCTGACACAGCCATTGTTATCGATATCTGCAGCGAAAAACTGAGAGACAGACATTGTCTCACAAAGCACTTTCTTCGCCCGCTCTCTATTCCTCTTATCCACTCTCGCCTCAGCCAAATACAAAAAGGCCCGAGCCACGGCTAATGTAGACACAAGCAACCATATCGCAGCAAAAAGCCTACCCGGCAATGTCTTAAAAGCCCGATCTCCATACCCAACAGTAGTAACAGACATAACCGATAGATAAAACGAATCCAACCACCCGATATTCTCAATGTAATGCATTATCCCAACACCAACACCAATGCATAAAACCACAACACCTAAAGCCAAACCAACTTTCAACCTAATCCTCATTCTTCCTTTCTTCACATCGATTATATACGATCTCCCTTTATCCGGCTCGTCTCTCCTCTTAGCAGAGTTTAACATATAACTCTCTTGAAGATCAAGAACATAAGAAACCATCCCACTAAGCAAAATATCAATGAAACCAAACCCAACAAGGACAAACATAATCGAGAATAGCTTAGTAACCACACTGTTCGGAGTAATGTCTCCATAACCAATCGTGCACATTGTAACTATACAAAAGTATAACCCATCAACAACAGGATGAGTTTGATTCACTACGTAATGATCACGATTCAGCCAATAGATAAGCACACCTAAAGAGAGATACACAATAAGCAGAGCAAAAGCTTGTCTTACAACAGATCGTGATGTCTCAATGTCGTTTTGAGGAATTGGGTGATGAAAATCGTTGATCACAGCCATTGCCGGTGCGGTTTTGGAGCGGTGAAGTGCGTGTCCGTGAGATTGATGGTCGGAAAACCATGAATCAGGTTGTGTCGGAAGGAGAGGTTCTAGGGTTGAGGAATCGGAGAACGGATTGGTCGCGGCGGCAGAAGAAGACGGTGAGGGTATATGAGAGGAAGAATCTCGAGGAGAACGAGAAAAGGGTCCGAAGATTAAACGGTCTTTGAACTCCGACGGTGTCATCGGCATCGGAATAGCGACTTCGCCGTCTTCTGGTAATGGAAAGAGAAGCTGAGGTGGTCGTTTCATGTATTGAAGTAATGGGTCTGTATTGTTGTTGTCGTTAGCCATCGGAGTTTTGTTCTCGCCGGAAAACAGTGGTGGTTTTTCCGATTAAAGGTAACGAATTTATCGGAAAAATCGTTTCTTTATTTGTTGGGTATATACTCGGCGATTCGGGAGATTGCAGAAAGGTAAGTGGTGAGGCGTAAAGAGTGGGAAGAAGAGAAAAAAGAAGAAACTTTTTATCTCAGAACAAAGGATCGAAGTAGAAGAAGAAATGGCGCTTTCTCTGTTTCTTGTGGCTATTACAATTTTAGAGAGAAATCAAAAAGTTTTTTTTTCTTATATATTCATTTTACATTAAATATGATATGATGCTTAGCAAAATTAAGAAACATTTACACATGTTACTATTAAAGCTATAAAATGTGTATTATTGCAAAATTTTTATAGAGGATATTCTTCACTAACATATATTTTTAGAGAGAAATCAAAGGTTTTTTTTATATATTCATTATTACATTAAATATGATATGATGCTTAGCAAAAATTAGAAACATTTACACATGGATACTATAAAGTTAATAATGTGTGTATTATTGTAAATATAAATATTATCTTCTCAGATGACTAGGAGGTGTAGAAAATAATAATACACATGTTGACTGCTTTTTCCCTTATTTGAAATTGGTCCCTGGCTAAATCTAAATTACGGATAAAACCTTTTATTATTTTTGATTTTAACTCCAACCTACGAAGATTAAAATTTAAATGAAAAAAGGTTGGATAAAATGCGATTAGTTTACAGCATATAGAATTAGAAATTATTATGCCAGTGTAATGGATAATTTTTTTTTTTTTTTTTTTCTCTGTGTTTGTATTTATGTATATAGGCTTCAAGGTGGATGAGATTGTTAATTTGAAAATGTACGAGTTAAAGTTGTAAAGTTTGAATAGTTAAAAACACTTCGACTGAATAAAAGAAAATGAGTGTCAACTCTGTTTGACAAAACGGCACGGCGTCTCATACTTATTTAATACGAAGATGACTCGATCTCGATTCATGGAGCTACGAAACGGCAAGATGTGTCGTATTCTCAACGAACGTGGTTTCTTAGATAAGTACAACTCCTCTCTATTAACCATCCAATTAAAAGTCTCTAGTACCAAACATGAACACATGATTTGTTTTGTCGTTATAGCTAACACAAAATTCATAATTATCAACAACTTTAGTGTCAAAGTTTGGTCTAATATAAGATGTCAAGACTGATGAAGAGTTAATGAGTAAAATGTTAAGAAAAGGGAAATAAAAAACAGAGAAAAAAAAAACAGACAATAAACAAACAGAGTTTTTAGTAATAATAATACAAGAAGGTTAGCAAGTAAAACAAGCCAGCCATTGAAGGTCTCTCACAAAACCTCCCCATAAGACCTTATCCCAAACCACAAATACACACAAGCATCGCCATTTTCACTCCTCGGAATCGTCCCATCACTTCTCGTTCGCGCTAAGAATAAGGGAAAAAGGAGAAAGCAAGGCATGGAGAGAGGGATTGGTTTTTGATTTTGGTCTTGATCAGTAGTTGTTGTTGGGCCATAGCTGTTGTTGAGTCTGTTTAGATGCGTCACGAGCGTTTTGTTGTTGTTGGTGTTGGTGATGGAGATGTTCTAATGACATTGCAGCCTGTGAATGGTAAGGACTGCCATAGCCATGTCCTCCAAAATGCTGCTGTTGTTGTTGGGACGGCTGCTGCTGCTGCTGCTGCAGTTGCTGGGTTTGACGGAAACCGGGAGGCTGCTGATTCTGATGACCCGGGAAACTGTAATATCCGCTTCCTGGAACCACACGCGAATTGGCTTGTTGTCCCTGATGCCATGCTGCTGAGTTTTCGTTCTGCGGATCAAAAGCAAAAGAAACAATCAACACCAAATAGACCTTACCTTACCTAGCAAAAACCAAACCCCAGCCAAACAAAATAAACCGAAATGCATTGAAATATATG
The DNA here is from genome assembly GCA_964056655.1 of Arabis hirsuta. Lineage (NCBI taxonomy): Eukaryota > Viridiplantae > Streptophyta > Magnoliopsida > Brassicales > Brassicaceae > Arabis > Arabis hirsuta. The sequence continues at coordinate 748,091 of OZ053312.1, read as the reverse complement.
TTTAAAATGCAATTTCAACAAAAAAGGTTTGATTCTTATTTCTAGTTATTCTTTAATCCAAAACCAGACCTAACCAAAAACCGAATTGCATCGGTTTTTCTAATCCAAACAGAGCCAAACATATCCGAAGCCAAACCAAACCAAGAAACGAACCAGAAACCTCTCAACCGACCAAACACAAATTCAGTTCTACTTCAGTATAAATCCTCCAGATGACTAACCCGAGGAAACCAAACAGAACCAAAATTTCAAATACTAGCACCAACACAACAAGATTAAAATATGAGACGAATTTTATACCTGCTGCTGAAGTGATGATGCCAAGTGATTGCTTTCCTTAAACTGTGAGCTCAAGACATCTTCGTAGGAGTTTCCAGCGCTAGTGGGATTCAAAGGGTAGTTGTTACTCGAGGCAGCGCCACCACCAAACCCGTAGGCAGAGGGAGGAGGAACAGGAGGTGCGGTTGCTTGAGTTTTGTATTGCGGAAGCATAGCAGCTATAGACTGATGGTTACCAGCGGGAAACGCTTGTTGAAAAGCTGAAGGCATGTAAGGGTTGTAACTCTGTGGCATGAACGGATAGCTTATCATATTACCATAAGGCCCTAAAGTCATTCCAGGCTGATGAGAGTATGGGTTTAAGGCAAGGTGTTGAGCAAGAGCTGCTGCTTGTTGTTGTCCTGTACCGGGCATTGCGTTTTGAGGAGAAATATTCGCAGCTCTTAGTGCCTGGAAAAGAAAAATGTGTAAGTAAATGGTATTAGAGGAAGGCATGAAATAGGTTTCTATGGAAAAGAAAAAGGTAATTTACTACCTCGGCCATGGAGATTGCTGGACCGCTAAGTGAAGATGGAGTAGTAGTGTTGTATTTTGTTGGGAAAGGCGAGTAGTGGAGATCAGGTTCTCTTGCATCTTGAATGCCTGATGGTAACAGAGTGTTGGGTAACGAATTTGTATATCCTTGCTGCTGAACATTAAGAAAAAAGACAGAGTTGGTTAAAATCTTTTTCGTGATTCTTTCTATTGTGTGATTAATTTTGAGGGAGGATAGTGGTTTTCTTACCATTACGTTGGGGAAGGTATCGAGATTCTGCAGTTGGGGATTTAATTCTGATGGAGGATTCAACTGTTGGCTGTTTTCAAATCCGTAATCTGCAGAAGATGAAAATTTGTACGGATGATCTTCTTGAGGAGGTTCATGATGCGCCGGTTCCGTCTCAGAATCCGTGGCTGAATGGTAATTCCGGGCAGTTGAATCGATTTGATGAAATGTTTGTTCATCAGTAGCAGCATTCCTGAGTTGCTCTTCTTCCTCTCCATAGTAGTCAGTGTCGGGGTGTCTGTATGATTCCTCTGCTTCTGGTGTTTCCTCCAAATTATCATTCAAGCCACTAGCTTGGCCAGTTCCTATCCCGGAGCCAAAACTACCGAACATCAAGTGCGAGCATTCGGAGGTATGGACTTGCAGGTGACCCGGGATTATCACTACAGGTTTGTCTTCTTTCGGTAATGCTTCATGGTCTTCTTCGTTGTCTATAGTAAGTTGCTGAAAACCAGTGGCGACAGATGCAGAAACATCTTCAGCTGAAAATAGCAGAAAAAGCAAACAGACTTTATAAAACACAGACAAAGAGGAAAAGAGAGCGAAAAACTAGGCTCACACAGAGAATTGAAATCTCACCTCCATTGTCATCGTAAGAATGTCTCTCCGCTTTATCGTTTCCATCGTCATCTATCGAGGAGTCTTTAGAATCATCGTCGACCAATTGTCTGCTGGATACTGAAGCAGGTGGAACCTGGTGTGCATCAAGAGAAGATCCAATTGGGTTTGTCTTTGTCTCCGGGTGGTCGTTGTCCAAATGAGTCTCATCCAAATGTTGAGAGGACATATTAGATTCAGCAGATGGGTTCAAGCCAGTGGATGATGGAGAAGAAACATCTTGCTTCTCAATCGAAGGCCATTCATCCTTCAAAGGGGCTTTGCTTCCACTCTCTTGAGTCTCTGATGAACGAGGCGCTGCGACGTTCTTCTGATGGAGAGGCCTACCCATTTTCACAATATCAGCCATAGTTCTCTGCCCGGGGTTGGCAGCTACCCAAGCGGATTGATACGCAGGAGAAGGCAGTGAAGACGAAGTAACTGCTTCACTCGGTACCGTTGGTGCTTTCTTAACTTCCGCACTTATAGGATCACTGCAAAAGCAAAGGAGAACTCTAAGCTAACACAAAATAACGACATTTTAACAAAACAAGATACCAAAAAGATCACGTAAAGAGAATAACCTGTTCGATGGAGGTTGGCGACCGAGGACACCAGATGCTAAAGAAGAGCCAGCCCAATGATTACGCGTTCCATTTTCTCTTCTGTTTGCAGCTACACCTTGACCACTGCCCGTCTCTGAACCAAAATCCATCAACAAGTTTAGACATTTCTTAATAAAATCACCAAACCAAACTAACACAAGTAAAACACAAACTCTCTCTAGCAACATTGCATCTTATTACCATTCGAGTTAAATCTGTTTCCGCCACCTCGAGCGGTATTGTAACTATCGTTACCGCTTCTACCTCCACGATTTGGGACACTGGTACGCGTCCACGAGTCTGCAGTGTCTTTGGTCTAGCCAAACAAACAAAACAAGTGAGAATAAGACAAAAATGAAATCCATCATCTGAAACAATTAGGCATTAAGATTAAACAATCCTATACACAAACCTCTTTCTTCTTGTCTCGTTTGCTCTTCACCTCATGAAAAGTATCTGAAAAGTTGTAAAAACGAAGCAGCATTATAAGAAACTGAACAGTAATCAAAATAATTCAGCAAAACCAAACCAAAACAAAAATAAGAAAAAAAAGTTCTCTCCAGAAACAGGTAACATAAGCAAAAACGAAGATTGAACCAAATCGGAAAAACATTACTATTTCGAGTAACAAAAGCAAAAGCAAAAACAAAAAGGTTCTGACATTCTCTTACACAAGATTTTAACTACTTAACCAACACAAAAACCAAATTTCTTCACAAGCTTAAAGAGAAACTCTTTAAAGTTTGATTTTTTTTCTTTCCACTAATCAAATTGAAAGCTAAAACCTTGAGAAACAGAAAAATCAAAGAGAGAACAAATGAAACAAAACCTTGAGAAAGGAGACGATTAACAGTTTCGTCAGGATCCATATCGCACTCAACAAGCATCGCATAGATCTCTAAATCGGAACAGTTCACGATCTCTTTCAAACTCTGAACAACTTTTCTCGAACTCGCCGGAATACCACCGGTGTTTGCGTTAATAACCTTACCGCCTCCGCCGCCGCCACGACCCACCATTTTTTCTCAGATCTGAAAATCGGAAACTTTCTCGAGCTCTTAAAGGCACGATTCCACGAACCCACAAGGATTCTTCTTTCTCTCTCTATATATAAATCGCTCTTGGCTTCTTCGCAGTATCGGTGAAAAGAAAAAAAAAATCTCTTTGGGGATTTTAATGGTTTTGGGGAAAAAAAATAAGGAAAAGATTCAAATTTTGGAAAGTTATGTAATGAAAAAGATAAATTGGTAATTTGTAGCTAAAGGTAAGTTAATTACTTTTTTTTTTTGTTCTTAATGGTATTTTAATTGCTTACAGATTTTTTTCCTTAAAAGACAGTTAATGTTTGGATAATGATGAATCAATTTTAACATTTTATAACAATTGTTGTTGTCTGAGATTCGATTAAAGTTTTTTAAAAATAAATAATTGAGATTTTTGAATTAAGTTTAGATTCGATTTTTCAGAGAGAGAGTGAAGTACACGCGCTTAAAAACAACGCGTGGATAAAGAATCTGAGTTTTTGTTTTAATTTTTGAATGATTGAATAATGGAATATTGGATAAAGATTAAGGACGTTGTTGTAGTGAGCCTATGTAATATGGGCCAAAAGCCCATTATACCTAACTCTTTTGGTAAAAAGAATAAACGAATTAAGGATTAGCACGTGTGTAAGTTATGAAGGTGAGTAGCTGAGCTGGTGAAAACTTTATACGTGTCGAGTTTTTATTGGTTGAAAAACCGCCCACCAAAAGGATTTAATCGTAGCCGTCTCTTTCGATCTAATTTATAAATTAAAAAAGCTTCATTTTTGCTTCTCTCTCTCTCATTCGTGGAAATTTTGTTGAATCTTCAGAGAAAATCAGAGAGTTGAAGAAGAAGAAGAACAAAACAAAAATCTCCTGCTTTCGTCTCAGGTTGGTCTTCTTCTTCAATCTCTAATCCGATTTGATTTTCTGATTTTTATTGTTTTTTCATGATGGGTTCTGTGTTTCTTAGCAAAAATTGTACTTTGATTTCGTTTTTTGTGTGCGCCTATTTGGATTTGGTTTCGATTTGAAATTGTTCTAAAAAATGAAACTTTATTATATGTATAAGGGTTTCTCTGATTCTTAGAGCTTCCCTTTAAGTTGTAGTGAAATCTGAACTTTAATTTGGTTCTCTGTTCGGTTCCATGTATTTGCTTACATATTAGGAGAAATGGTTCTGAGTTTGCAATTTATGAACGGTCTGTTTTATCTACTTGATTTTGTATCCATTGAGCCAAATTCATTTGCTTTTGCATCCAATTGCCTCTAACTATGAAGCTGGCTGATTGTAGTTGACTCTGGTTTGCAGCTGGTAGACGTTGTTCCTTTTGAAAATACCAATGCTATAGTTCTACAGACAGTACCAATGCCATTTTTGAAAATGAAGAGCAAGATAAGCAAGGACTCGTTAAGAGAGAAAAAATTTCTTGGTGTTTGTAAGAAACCTAAAACGATTTCGGAGAATTCATGTTCAGAGCCCAAAATATCGAGGAGAATGGAACATTTGGACACTGCTACTCTTAATTGCCTTAACAATGAGCAACAACATATTAGTAAGGCTTGTTTCTCGAGTTGTACGTATATTAGTGAACTAATTCTGTTCTGATGATACTGTTGGTTTCTACAGGTTTGGATTCTTTTACGCGGGATGTTGAAGCAAATGAACCTGGAGACCTGCTAGCTGAAGACAGATCTCTATCTCAGGCATATGCATCTCCCTTTGATGGTTCTAGATCCGTCGAAAAAATGGTAGGTTTTGTCATTGGTGAAGCTGGCTTGCTTGTATTAGAATTTTTTTTTGTTCACATTGGACATTCATGTGCAGGACATTGCCTCTAAATATGCGTTAAACACAGATACGATATTTTCACCTGTTCTGGATGATGAACTATATGCTGAAACTGATCGAGGTATTCCCTTACTGATTCAGTTTTTCATTTAAGCCGTCTTTGACTGAATATCGAGTAAATTATTAATGTATTTCCTCAATATTCAGGAAACAGTGCGCACTGGGAAATGCCTAGGTGGGGAGCTGATGAGAGTGGCAACGTTTCCGATTTCTTTCTCTCTGATGTGCTAATTGCAAGCTTGCCATTTTATGAGAGTGGAAACGTTGATGTTTTCACCGAAATATGTCCCTTGCCTCGTTACATCTTTCCAGAGCCAAGTGTGTTACTTGATGTAGCAGAGCAGTACATGATATTACCTTACCTAGAAGATGGATCAGCCTGCAGTGATGATGTTAAGTCTGATGAGGACCAAAGGATTAAAGTCGATAAACATGACTTATTTATGGCATTCAATCAGTCAAGATCACAGAACTTAGAAGCAGCACAGGAATCTGAACAACCTGAAGATTTTGACCCACAGCTTTTCATAAAAAACCAACCGGAACTATCGGATGTCGTATCCAATTATTTCCCTGATATGCAGCTTAGGGGTTTCCCAAAAAGGAAGGCTGTAACCCTTGTTCTTGATTTAGATGGTATGATCCTTATCAAAAAATGGTTCAGTTTTATGTCTATATATGTGAAGTTGCTCATTTCTTCATTAATCGTCTGAAACGACTTGCAGAAACGCTGGTCCATTCGACGCTGGAAGCTTGCAGAGATACAGATTTTTCCTTCAGAGTCTCGTTCAATATGCAAGAGAACACTGTTTACGTGAAACAAAGGCCACACCTTTACAGGTTCTTGGAGAGAGTGGTTGAACTGTTTCATGTTGTCATCTTCACGGCTAGCCACAGCATCTACGCCTCACAGCTTCTAGATATATTGGATCCAGACAGGAAGTTTGTATCGGAACGTTTTTACCGGGATTCATGCATTCTTTCAGATGGTATCTATACCAAGGACTTAACTGTTTTGGGTCTTGATCTTGCAAAAGTGGCTATAGTTGATAACTGTCCACAGGTACTTTCACTTCAGTCATTATGTTTCATTTACTTTTGGTTTTTACTCACATTCCCAATAAGATCTCTAATCTCAATAAGATAAGCCTTGCAAGGATATAGTTTGCTTACATACAAACCCAGGTTAAGAGATTAGATTAGTTGGTTAAGGATCGGTAAAATGGAAGTTAGATCTTTTATCATAAGAATATGAGCAGACGCCACAAGCGAATCAAAAGAAAAACAATAATTACAGTGCAGAATTTGTAGTTTCCTTGAGTTTTTACATGGATCCTCATTGTTATGGTTTCAGGTATACAGATTGCAAAACAATAATGGGATACCTATCAAAAGTTGGTATGATGATCCAACTGATGATGGTTTGATTTCATTGCTTCCCTTCTTAGAGTCATTGGCTGATGCCAACGATGTCCGTCCTATCATTGCCAAGAGATTTGGTAACAACGAATAAGAAATTCCTCCTTTTGGTAACCTCTCTATACCTTGATTGCAATTTCTGGAATTTTCTTATACAGATTTTTAGTCATAAAACTAGTTTAGTTCCTCTAGAGTTCTTAGGTGCTATTTAACTAGTCAACCATAGAATTTGTTCACTTTCTTAGAAACACTCTTCTAGGAATCCTTTAACAGTCTGTTCCAAATTGTACAGTATACTGAATGTATATAAACGAGTTATTATCAAGAGAAAATCAATTTTGGAGGGTTAACTAACAAAACCGCCTTTATCTCCTTAAAATCCTAATTTTTCTACATTGGTGGAGCCACATTGGCTGGCTGAGTTAGGGCCTATGTTCTTCTCGGTCAAGGACTCGGATACATCAGTTTTGGAGCATAAAAAGAAACACAAGGAAGAGAAAACGTCAATGGAGGAAGAGATGGAGAAACTGAGAAGAGATCAAGCGGAGTCAGAGGTGAGAAGCAAAGAGAGAGAGAAACAGAAAAGGGCAAAGAAGCAGCAACAGGTTTCAGGTCCTGACTGGGTTGAAGATATGTCTCAGGCCTCCTAAGAAGTTTTGATTGTGAAGTGTGGTCGGCTATACCAAGTCAAAGAAGCGCCGATGGAAAACCACGCTCGGCGTGACATTCACTAGGTAGATAACAATACATGCTTTTTTTTTGTCTTGTTAATAAAAAGACCTATGCATTTTGATGAAATATTCACGTTGATGAAATTCATAAATTCTTGGTAATGTGCAATTTGGTAGGTTTCCTTGACTAAGATTGTTTCAAAGATGTACTACTCACCATGCCTCTGAACTGGTAGGCTCATTTTTTTCATATATGTTTGACAAACTAAAAGCTTTACTATCAATATGTTGGCAATTTATGTTTTTGCTTGAGAGTTTTCTCTGGTTGGTTGATGGAATGTGCAAATAATGCCATCACTTTTGCTTGCTATTGCTTATACATTTTGAATCTGAACCAGCAAGTTGCAAATGGAAACAGAGAAGTTTCGAATTAGAAGCATCTAGGACACAATCATTAGCCAAGTGATGAGTATGTTGAGAGAGAGGAACTCACAACTAAGGGTTGAAGTCGCCGAGGGGATCAAAACTCTGCCTCTTTATGGTGACAAAGTAAAGCTTCAGCTCATTCTTGCTGATCTTCTGCGCAACATCATGAATCATGATCCGTTTCCAGATAGTTGGGTAGGTATTAAAATCTCACCAGGCCAGGAGATACGTTATATCCATCTAACAATTCAGGTAAATGATGATCCAAGTGATGATGGTCTGATTTCATTGCTTCCCTTGTTAGAGACATTGGCTGATGCCAACGATGTCATTGCCAAGAGATTTAGAAATTCCTTGATTGCAGATTCCGGAATTTCTTATATAGATTAACAGTAATGTAAGTAGTCAAGGATGGAATTAAAAGCTCGGTGATTGTAGTTGCGAGTAAGCGTTGCTTGCTTGCTCAGCTTAAGGATAAATAGATCAGTCATAGGAATCTTTTAACAGTCTGTTCTAAATTGTACAGTTGGTGAAGCTGAGATACTGAATGTATAAAAACGAGTTATGATCGAGTGAAAATCAAAACCGCCTTTATCTCGAAATCTGTTGATTTAGATCTTTGTGCTGCTTCATTGACACACTAATATCAAGCGAGAAAAAAAGTTCAATCTCGAAACTTTCTCTTTTGTGAAAATGTTGAATTTACTAGCTTCTGTAATCTTTCTGAAAAGAGTATTATCATCATCAATATCATCATTTGGTATATAAGAAGAGAAGCTCCTATTTAAATCTAACAAATATATATATATAACCAAAAAAGTCGACATGTGAATTTCTTACATTGGAAATCTCATTACAAGTTTCATGAACTTGTCTCTCTCAGATTTATCTAACCAAAAAGTCGACATGTAAATTTCTTACATTGGAACTTGATTTTTACTTTTTAGTCACATTTTTGTGGTAAAACCGACAAAATAGTCTGGTTTTGTAACCACAAGATCAACAAAGAAAAATTAAGCGAATTCATTTCTTAATAATTTTTTCTTTTTTAAAAGGCAAAAAGAGAGGATAAAAAAATTTGTAAAAAAAAAGAAAGAAAATTTATCGGTGGTCACCTGACAATCTGTATCTGTATCTGTATCTGTATCTGTACGTGTGGGAGAGAACGCAACAAACAGAGTAGAAAAAAAAAGCATTGAAAAAACAAAACTTAAAACAAAAGAATCTTTTTCTAAGTAAAAAATAAAAATAAACGAATCCCAAAAATAATCAAAATACCAAAGAAACCTTTTTTTTTTTCTTCTTTCTCTTCTTGCAAATGATAAAGAATCAGCTTCTGATCGAAACTCACTCCACTCCACACTTCAACTATGGGATCATCAGCTGCAAGCAACATGAAACCTCAAAAATCAAACACTGCTCAATACTCAGTCGATGCAGCTCTCTTTGCTGATTTCGACCACTCTATTCACTCTGGCAAGTCTTTCAACTACTCCAAATCCGTTATTTCACCTCCTGACAACGTCCCTGATGAACACATCACTGCTTATCTATCTAACATCCAAAGAGGTGGTCTTGTTCAGCCTTTTGGTTGTTTGATTGCTGTTGAAGAACCTTGTTTTAGGATACTTGGTGTTAGTGAGAATTGTATTGAGCTTCTTGGTTCTTCTTCTTCGATCAAGGGTTTGCTTGGAATCGATGCAAGGACGCTTTTTACGCCTTCATCTGGAGCTTCTTTGGCTAAAGCTGCTTCCTTTACTGAGATTTCTTTGTTGAATCCTGTTTTGGTTCATTCTAGCATGACCCAGAAGCCGTTTTACGCTATACTTCACCGGATCGATGCGGGGATTGTGATTGATTTGGAGCCTGCTAAATCCGGTGATGCGGCTTTGACGCTTGCAGGTGCGGTTCAGTCTCAGAAGCTCGCGGTTCGGGCCATTTCTAGGCTACAGTCACTTCCTGGAGGTGATATTGGTGCTTTGTGTGATACTGTTGTGGAAGATGTTCAGAGACTTACCGGTTATGACCGTGTTATGGTCTATCAGTTTCATGAAGATGATCATGGTGAAGTTGTTTCTGAGATTAGAAGATCTGATTTGGAGCCTTACTTGGGTTTACATTACCCTGCAACAGATATTCCTCAAGCTGCTCGGTTCTTGTTTAAACAGAATCGTGTACGAATGATTTGTGATTGTAATGCAATACCTGTTAAGGTTGTTCAGAGTGAGGAACTAAAGAGACCACTTTGTTTAGTCAATTCTACTCTAAGAGCTCCTCATGGATGTCATACACAGTATATGGGGAATATGGGATCTATCGCTTCTCTTGCGCTCGCGATTGTGGTTAAAACCAAAGATTCAAACAAGCTTTGGGGTTTAGTCGTGGGTCATCATTGTTCTCCTAGATACGTTCCATTCCCATTACGGTATGCTTGTGAGTTTCTGATGCAAGCGTTTGGGCTTCAGCTTCAAATGGAGCTTCAGTTAGCATCACAGTTAGCTGAGAAGAAGGCTATGCGGACGCAGACTTTATTGTGCGATATGCTTCTCCGTGACACTGTTTCCGCTATTGTGACTCAGTCTCCTGGTATTATGGACCTTGTGAAGTGCGATGGAGCGGCTTTATATTACAAGGGGAAATGTTGGTTGGTTGGTGTTACGCCTAGTGAGTCACAAGTTAAAGACTTGGTGAATTGGCTTGTGGAGAATCACGGTGATGATTCGACAGGTTTAACCACAGATAGTTTGGTGGATGCTGGATACCCTGGTGCCATCTCACTTGGAGATGCGGTTTGCGGTGTGGCTGCTGCAGGGATTTCTTCGCAAGATTACTTAATTTGGTTCAGGTCCAACACTGCAAGTGCAATCAAATGGGGAGGAGCTAAACATCATCCAAAGAATAAAGATGATGCCGGAAGAATGCACCCGAGATCATCGTTCAAAGCGTTTCTTGAAGTTGCGAAAAGCAGAAGCTTGCCTTGGGAAATCTCAGAGATTGATGCTATTCATTCTCTGAGGCTTATAATGAGAGAATCATTTACCAGCTCTAGGCATGTATTGTCTGGTAATGTTGTGGCAAGAGATGCTAATGAGCTTACTTCTTTTGTGTGTGAAATGGTTAGAGTGATTGAAACTGCAACCGCGCCTATTTTCGGGGTTGATTGTTCTGGTTGTATCAATGGTTGGAACAATAAAACCGCTGAAATGACGGGATTGCAAGCAAGTGAAGCCATGGGGAAATCTCTTACCAATGAGATTGTTCAAGAGGAATCACGCGCCGCAGTCGAAAATGTCTTGTCCAAAGCCCTACAAGGTGATAAAAAAAAAAGATTTTTTGGATACAAGTTTCATTCTATGCTCTTCTAATGTGTTTTGGTGACTGAAAAACATTGAATTGTTGTGTTATTCAGGTGAGGAGGAGAAAAACGTAATGCTAAAACTGAGAAAGTTTGGTCACAACAATCATATGGATTCTTCTTCTTCTGATGTGTGTGTACTAGTTAACTCCTGCACGAGTCGGGATTATACAGAAAAAATCATAGGTGTCTGCTTTGTTGGTCAAGACATCACTAGCGAGAAGGCCATAGCAGATAAATTCATCAGATTGCAAGGAGATTACAAGACAATTGTACAAAGCCTCAATCCGTTAATTCCACCGATATTCGCCTCAGATGAGAATGCTTGCTGCTCTGAGTGGAATGCAGCCATGGAAAAGCTTACCGGATGGTCAAAACACGAGGTGATTGGGAAAATGCTACCCGGTGAAGTTTTCGGAGTTTTTTGTAAAGTGAAATGCCAAGACTCACTCACAAAGTTCTTGATCTCTCTGTACCAAGGAATTGCTGGCGCTAATGTTTCAGAGAGTTCACTGGTTGGGTTCTTTAATAAGGAAGGGAAGTATATAGAAGCTTCCTTAACGGCGAACACGAGTACAAACACCGAAGGGAAAGTTATCAGATGTTTCTTCTTCTTGCAGATTATTAATAAAGACTCGGGTTTGAGCTGCCCGGAACTCAGAGAATGCGCTCAAAGCCTTAACGAATTAACTTACATAAGGCAAGAAATCAAGAATCCTCTCAACGGTATCCGATTTGCACATAAGCTTCTTGAGTCATCAGAGATTTCAGAGAACCAAAGGCAGTTTCTGGAGACTGGTGATGCTTGTGAGAAGCAGATTGCCACAATAATCGAAGGCACAGACTTAAAAAGCATCGAGGAAGGGTAAGCCAAAGAAAGCATTTGAATCTTTTATCTGCTATTGTTTTTACATTTTGAATCTGAATTTTTTTATGGTACCAGCAAGATGCAAATGGAAACAGAGGAGTTTCGAATTGGAAGCATCTTGGACACAATCATTAGCCAAGTGATGAGTATGTTGAGAGAGAGGAACTCACAACTAAGGGTTGAAGTCGCCGAGGAGATCAAAACTCTGCCTCTCTATGGTGACAAAGTAAAGCTTCAGCTCATTCTTGCTGATCTTCTGCGCAACATTGTGAATCATTCCCCGTTTCCAGATAGTTGGGTAGGAATCAAAATCTCACCAGTCCAGGAGCACTTGATCGTCAATGATTGCTATATCCATCTACAATTCAGGTATACGTTTAACAAAAACAACTGAATAAAACCAAAGTGTTTATGACTTCAAAAGTTCGATGTTATTTTATGATAGGATGATACATCCAGGGAAAGGACTTCCTTCAGAGATGCTAAGTGATATGTTTGAGACTCGAGATGGATGGGACACGCCTGACGGGTTGGGGCTTAAGCTTTCACGGAAACAGCTGGAGCAGATGAATGGTCGTGTGAGTTACGTCCGAGAAGACGAACATTGTTTCTTTCAGGTGGATCTTCAAGTCAAGACAAGGTTAGGTGTTGAGAACAGAGGAACAGAGGCTGGTTCAAGCATAAAGTAGAAATTTTAAGTTACAAGGCATATAAAAAATCAATGAATTTGGTCTTTTTACGGCCTGAATAAACCAAATGTATCAATCAAAACTAAGTTTTTCATTATTTATTACCAATAAGATGTAATTTATCTATCCATATGAACAAATTTTGGAGAGGTGACCAAAACACAAGCAACAATATTTACATGTCTAGATCAGAGGATCCTGTCTGACTCCAGAAACCAAAGCCTTTAGGCCTGTTTCAATTGCAACTCTAAATCAAACCCAAAAAAGCCAATCTTTAACCTGAGAAAACCAGAAACAAATATTCTAAAACTGCTATGCCAGCACTTGGACTGCTTCTGTTCCATCATCATTATCATCATCATCTCATCCTAGAAACCAAATATTTACGTTTGAACTAGAGACGATTAACGGGTTTCACTTGAATGTCAGCTCCGATGCGTGCTTTCATTGGCAAAAGGATGAGCACCTGTCGAGTTTGATGCCTCGAGCTGCAAATGTTCCAGGATGATCTAGTCAGATATCGATGTACGAGTCATGTGTTCAAGAGATTTATAAGATATTAATGATAATTACAAGATCATGTCATGTGTTCAAGAGATTGTTTACCGGATAAGTAGATTCTGGTCCATCAAAAACAATAGGTTGGCATCTCCTGTCTTCGTTCAATAAGCTTGAGTTCTGGAAGTGAGCGATAAGCGCGGTTTTGCCTTGGATCCGTGCATATGCCAAGGATGCAACTTTCTCACTGTTAAACTTATCCCATTTTTTCCCATTAAAAGCCTATGGAATAGATCAGAAGCGTAAGTTAGATCTCCAAAAATTTCAAATCTCTCAGAAACAATAATACTAAAGACTCAAATCGGGTTTTGTACCTCGTACAACGCAATGATGAATTTAGGAGACACCATGTTGATAAATGCATAACCCACATTGCATTTATTCTGCACATAAGAGAAAGTTGATAGAATTTTATCAAATGAAGTCAGAGATTGAAACACACAAGCAGGGTTGTCTTTACCTTGAAATCAATAGGCAAATATAGAAAATCATAAGTTCCTCTGTTTTTCTCGTCAATAGCAGCTAACAGCATCTTCGCGGTATACCTGAGAACAATGAAAAAGATCAATTCCAACAGATCCCGCGATGGTAAACTGACCGGGCCATAGCAAAATAAGGAGATCTCATACTTGTTGGGGATATTTTTTATCATCAAAGTTGTCCGTAAATCTTCGCCACTCATAATCTTAGTCAAGTCGAGCTGAAACTGTTGCTTGCTGTCTACTTGGTTAGTGTTACTATCAAATTGTTGGCCCCTTCCATCCTCAAATGAGTCGTCCGTGGAAGCCATTCTCGCAACAGGCCATGGGTAAGAGCCATTGCCCATAAACAATTGACTATGTCTTGGAGAAGACAGCACATTGAAACTTGTAGAGACATTTTCACGCGTGTTTCTTGGAGCATTCATATTACCACTTGCTCCTCGGAAACCCATTGATGAAGTTTCAGGGGACCTTGGGAAGAGTCCAGATGGCGCAGATCCGACATGATGGTGCTGGTGGTAAGGATATCTGTGAGCATTTCCATTTGAAGAGAATGGATTCACACGCCAGACTGAAGAACTGGGGCTTCCCCACAGAAATTCTGATCCAGATAACGTTTCCACGCGACCCGAGTTTGAGTTCAAAGAGCCAAACGAGGAAGCAGATCCAAACGAGGCAGTAGCTATATGGCTTGCATTATTATAGCTGCTGCTTGGAAACAGATGATCCAAGTGGCTCACCCTTCTTCCTTGATCATTGCTCACTGATGCAGCTTTTGTCGGGTTTGCTCCTTGAGAATGCGGAATCGAAGAAAATTCTGAATAACGGATGTTCATTGTTGGGCTCAAGTTTCCAAATATTGGAGGCTTACTGAAACTTTGTAGAGGATTTTGATCAATAGGGCCGTTACACCAGTAGTTCCCGACAGGCGAGCTAGCTAAAGGCGAATCGACATGATTCAGGTAGTTCCGGGAATCATCTAGTTCAAATTCTGGATTCATTTGCAGCATCATGCTGAAAAGAGGAAAACAGTAAATCAGTCCACAGTTTCTTCAGTCAGTTTTGCTAATTAGTATCGGTAAACTCACTTTCTACGAGCACCACCGGGACGACTATGTTCAAGCTTTATACGTTTACCAGCAATTTCGGTTTTGTTCAAAGCTTTGAGAGCTGCATCAGCGGATCTAACGTCAAAAAATTCAACAAATTTGTGATGCCTCTTATTTGGTGTTTCCCGTATCTGCTTTGTCAGAACAAATAACTTACACAAACGTTAACTATTATGCAGGTCTTGAGAAAAACCTTAAAGGAAACAACAGAAAGAACGCATCACCTCCTTAATCTCGCCATAAGCTCCAAATATATTTTCGAGGTCTTTGTTGGAAACTGATGGAGCCAAGTTGAAAACCACAAGAGTTCCTTGATTAACATCTTTCTCTGACGGATTATCCTGTAAAATGAAAATATATATATATATATATATATATATATATATATATATATATATAATAAGAATAACGAGAAAATGGAAGAACAAGAACAAAGAGAAATGCAGGAATGGAAAACCTTGGGGATTGAGAAATGTATGTCAAGTTTCCTCCGTTTAAGAATCTTGCTTTGTAACGCACGCATAGCTGCTCGAGAAGCCCGGATATCGTAATAAGAGACCATTACAAAACCCCTGTGCTTGCAGGCTGTGTAAAGAGTTCGGATATCTCCAAATTGCTGCCAAGAATGGAAAAAAAAAATAAAAAACATAAAGATCCAATCTTTTAGCAAATAAAAATCCAATTCTGAATCCTAAAATTACCTCAAAAAGAAATCTCAATTCCGAATCCTCAACGTTGCTGTTAATATTCCGAACAAACAAAGTCCTTGAAGGATGTTCACCATAAGGATGTTCGCCAGCAATCGATCCCACTCCATTTTGGAATATGTTTTGAGGCATACCATTGTCAATGTTAGAATCAGCAAAACCCATTCTTGCGAATCCATTGTTTAAACTGTCATGTGGATCAGTCTCCAATTCAAGACCTCCTCCACTAGTGAATAAATCATAATCATCCAAGTCATCTAATGTAGCAGGCAATGTCCTCAAGTTTAAATCATCCATTAGACCAGCCAAAAGCTCCTCCTCATCATCGGGAAGCATGCTCCCGACTGGATGCGAGTCACGACCATCAAGCATAGTGCCAATGCCTCCATCAAAATGGTTTAAGTCGGAAACAGACTGATGGTAGTTCTCACTAGGTTTGACTGCAATAGTTAACGATTAGAATGTAATGCAATATACGACAATTAAAAAGCGAATAACGCTACTCGATATTCAGTTTTTGGTACATACGGTTTTGGTGTGGAAGCAGAGGCAGAGAGCTGGAAAAGAAGGATGCATCACTTGAAGCATTGAAATTGTCAGATCTTGAGAAAGTTCCATTCAGGATATTCATTGCGAAAATATCAACGAAAGACCTGCTTCACTTTGATTAATGCTGCTTCTTCGCAACAACTAAAAAAACAGATGTTAATTTCTTCAAACCTGATGAGCAAGAAACTGCAGTGCACCAAGAAATTAGATTCCTTCTATTCTCATCATCAATCATTGTCAAGTTCAACAAATCCTCAAAGGGTCAAGTCAGTCACTCTATACACACCAAACTTTTGATTCTGCTGAGTTTAAACCACTAATCAAAATCTAATTTGGGATAAATCATCATTGAATGTTACCACCAAAAACCTATACATGTATACTAATTCGAAGAATCAAAGCGAAACTAAAGGAAAACAGAATTAAAAAAAGTCCTAATTTTTCAATCAATCTCGAAGAAGCATTAACAGTGATGATCCAACTGTTTTAGATTAAAAAGAAACCAAGCTTTCAACTTCACCTATTAGTTTTCCTTTAGCAGAATCACAAACAAACTAATTTCTTTCCTCGAAAGTGAAAATAACAATTCGTATTAAAAATCGAAACTTTTTAATGATTCGGAAACAAAAAAAAAAATCGAAACTTTAGCAGAGGAAGACATTGGAGAAGAAGAAGGTAAAAAAGAAGCTTACTTTGAGAACTTTTGTTTTGTTTTGTTTCTCTCACTACGATCATACGTACCCCTAAACCCTTTTGTCTCTCTCTCTCTGTTGTATATACTGTATATCTCTCTCCCTATATAATTTATATATTCTCGATTTTAGATTTTGAAGCATTAAAAGGGAATCTTTTTTAATTGGATGGATAGAGAGTAACGAGGGAAAGAACAGACGAATGATTGAGTCAGAAAGAACCAAGTGGGGAAAAAAGATTCAACTCCATTTTTTTTTTTTTAATCCTACAATATTTATCTATTTACATATTTTTGTTACTCGATAATTAGTGAATTTATCATTTCACTTATCTTGTGTGTAAATCCTTTAATCTGAGAACCCAAAAAAAAAAAAAAAAAAATCTTTAATCTATTGGATTGGCTTAAAATTTTCACAAACAAAAAAGTAGTTAAAATCTCTAAGCAAGCAATTTGGTTCTTTCGGCTAGTATAGTTTCGTGTTTGTGCTGTTGCCTATGGTTTGCTGAACAAGCCTCGTACTCGGCTGTCGAAGATAGCCTATGTTACTTGGCATATTAACTCCTAGGATTATGTATAAGTTACGGTCTACCGAATAAAATAGATTATGATTATGTAATTAAAATTTTTACGATCGTTTAAATTGATCACCTTCATTTGCTTTCTAGTTTTTTTTTAAAAAATCTACGAGTTTTCATGATGTTTATTGCTGCTTATTCGGTGATGGTTGCTTCATAGCACAACGTCTTGAATGAGTATCGATTGTCTTTGTTTCTATGTTTTTTTTTTTATCATGTATTGCCATGAGACCAAATTTAAGGTTTACCAAATTTATTCCTTAAAATTAATTTGTAAATTTCTTAAATGTTCATTCTTAACGATATTTACATTTTAACCCAAAAAAAAATAGGCATATCAAGGGATTTAGCATATCACACAATGGGCTTACGATTTGAGCGTTTTTTTAATAATTTTAAAGCCTGTCAAAAGAATCTTACTGGGTCCAAAAATGAAGCCCATTTGTGTGTAAGTAAGTAAAACCAGAAACCCTAAGGAACGCCTATAAAAGGGCAATCTAGGTTTCTGCGGCTGTTTTACAGAGTGAGTCGTCGTCGCCTTTGAGAGATCTTTAGGAGGAAGCAGCAAAAATGGCGGTTCCTTTGCTTACCAAGAAGGTCGTGAAGAAGAGGTCTGCCAAATTCATCAGACCCCAGAGCGATCGCAGAATCACCGTCAAGGTAATCCACTCTTGTTTCACTCAATTTTCTCACAAAATCTCGTACTTGATCTTCTAGGGTTTTAGTAGATCAGTCTCTGAGACTTTCTCGAAGTTGTTTAGCTTAGAAACGGAGGATATATGGTGATTTTACAGGATAGTGATGATTTTAGTTAACCTAATTGCTCTCATCAAGACCATTCAATGAAATCCCAGAATAGTTTGAGCTTGATTCTAGTTTTGGTTTTGGATTCTGTCTCTCTTAAGTCTTATTTGTGAAGATTTTCCATGGAAATGATACTTTTTGGTTGATTCTGTCTCTTCACTTTCATCAACACCATTCATTGAATTCCAGATTTGTTGTAGTTTGATTCCAGTTGGAGCTATTGATTCAAGCTTTTGAAGTTTTCCATGAGAACGATCATTTATACATTTCACTGAATACCAAATTCATAGAGTTTCTCTTAATATTGATTAACTTTTACAATCCGTAACAACTGTTGTTTTTATGGAAGAATCTGAATTTTCTTTGGATGTTTGTTTGTGTTGCTTTTGGTTCCAAGATGTGTTTGCATTTACACATTGTGAGTCTTTGCATCTGCAGGAGAGCTGGAGGAGGCCAAAGGGTATTGACTCAAGGGTCAGAAGAAAGTTCAAAGGTGTTACTTTGATGCCCAATGTTGGTTACGGATCTGACAAGAAGACTCGTCACTATCTTCCCAATGGGTTCAAGAAGTTCGTCGTTCACAACACAAGTGATCTCGAGTTGTTGATGATGCACAACAGGACTTACTGCGCAGAGATTGCTCACAACGTCTCTACCAGGAAGAGAAAGGCCATTGTCGAAAGAGCTTCTCAGCTAGACATTGTTGTTTCCAACAGGCTTGCTAGGCTCCGTAGCCAAGAAGACGAGTGAAGAAGCAGAAGAAGAAACAAAGCTACTTGGGATATTTAGTTGTTTCTGGTTTGTTGCATTTCCTTTTTTTTATAAGACGATTTTGGTTACTGTTGTTTTTTGTCTTTGGAGTGAACAAAACATGAGTTTTGGTATCAAACAGATTAAGTACTATCTCAGATTCTCATTACCTCTCGTAGTTTATGTCATTTTGTTCTGGAATTCTCTGGTCATTAGATGATATTAAACTACTTTGATTGATTATCAGACATTTGATGAGTTTGACATTTATCTGCTCAAACTCATCAAATCAAATGTCTTCGCTTAACTCTTCAAACGGTAAGCATTCTAGACAGCTTTAATTGATAAAAGGCCATAAATGGGCCTAAGAGAGAAAGCTCTCAAAACACATAAAGGCCCATTAAGTTTGGTTGTTCTTCTTCATCATCACTCTATGTGTCTATGTGACAGTTAGAGTCAGAGATGTCTTCTCAAAACTGAGTAAGTAGCCGTTAATTAAAACGGTAACAATTTGAATTAGAGTTTTTCTCAATTGTTCTATAAATACATCAATGTGTTTGTGTGCTTCCAATTCTTTAGCCAAGAAAAAAAAAAACTACAAATTAGCCAAGAACAATGTCTCTCTCTCTCTCTTTTGATTGGTTCCTCTATGTGTTCTTCAATCCAACAAAGATTCATTGTTCAAGTAAGTTTTTAAAAACTGAATCTTTCTCAAACGTCTCTGTTTTCTGTGATTTTGCTCTCAATTCGTCAAAAGATATTTATTTAGTTGAAGAGATGAGTAATTCGATTATCATTGTTTTCGATTATAGATGTTTTTGGAAGTAATAATAATCCGACAACTGTGGAGATTTAGGCGCATCAAAGAGATGAGAGGTCCATGTTTGTATCAACTTTTGCTCAAGCCAAGTCTTCTTGTAAAATGAAATCAGGTACGTTAATTTTAGACTCGTAGTTCAATAATAAGATGGATCAGATGTGTTATAGCTATGACAAATTTGTAATTGTGGAAATTAAATTGATTTCCTATATTTTTGTGTTTGTAAATATGATGATGTGTAGCAGAAATCCAATGGCGCAAGGCTTCAACAACAACACAAAGTCTATCACAATCATTCGGACATGATGGTATAAGTTTTGTTTTCACTGATTTTTAAAAAATTTGGATTTTAATTAGAAAAAAGTTGAATGCTAATCTTATATAATTGTTAAAAACATTCGGAGATGGTGTCTTGTCTTTGACTCATGTCTTCGATCGTTAGCGGTATCAAATCCGTCTTGTGGACACAATAGTGTAGTTTTAGCATTTAATTTTTGGATAATTATTTGTTTTCTTTAAAATTTTGGATTTTGATTAGAAAAAAATTGAGTGCTAATTTTATATAATTGTGAAAGCCATTCGGAGATGGTGTCTTGTCTTAGACTCATGTCTTTGATCGTTAGCGGTGCCAAATCCGTCTTGTGTGGACACAACATAATGTAAAGTTAGCATCTAATTTTTGGATAATTATTTTTTTTTTAACTTTCAAAAAAAAAAATTCGAATTTGATTAAAAAAAAATTAAAATTTTGTTTAGTTTGGTTGTTTTTTTTCACTAAATTTTTCAAGTCATTTGACAACAAATTTTTTGTTTTCCCGAATATTTTAAGTTTTCAAATCTTGTTTTTTTATAACTGTTGTAAATGTAATAAGCTTGATTTGTTTTTGAAATATGATGTAAATTTAGCATTTGTTACCTTTTTTTTTTTTGTGCCACTAGTTTATGTATTGTTTTAAATTGTCTAAAAGTCAAGAATACCGAGAATGAATCGTAAAACTAAAATATGATATTCCTCCGAGAATTACTTACAAGCCTAAACCATCTTATATGATTATGTAACTTAGATTTTATATGATTTTGTTGTGACCAAACAAACAAAAAAGATTTATACTGTATGATATTGTTATTAATGGGTCTCATACTTTTGCGCCCAATAAACCTCTGCTTTAAAATCTAGAGTTGATTGTATGATATGTTTTGTGTTTTTGAGTTAACCAAAAATGATTTACAAATTCAATGAGTTTTGGTTTTAGTATGTCACAGAGACTCTAAAGAGTAGAGAACCTTTGAAACACTAATTACGTAACGTTACATAGATTGATGGTTTTAGGAGATGGCAAGTCGAATCATTTCTCAAACGATTCAGGTTCCGTCGGAGCAAAGTCATGTATATTAGTCACTCATATAACCAAATGCTGGAACAGAGCTCAAGGGTTTTCGAAAGGTGGTAACTTTTCTCCATGTGAGTCGATCAATTAATGGTAAGCACTGAATCTGTTTGACGAAATGCCTGTGAGAGATGTTGTATCGTGAGAGAAAGCGTTGGTTCGACAAGGGTTTGATAATAAAAACAGAGATATTGTTTTATCAATCTGAAAAATGTTGGCTTGTCTCTCTCTCTCTCTCTCTCTATATATATAGAGATT
Source organism: Arabis hirsuta (assembly GCA_964056655.1). Lineage (NCBI taxonomy): Eukaryota > Viridiplantae > Streptophyta > Magnoliopsida > Brassicales > Brassicaceae > Arabis > Arabis hirsuta. Next base: position 726,788 of record OZ053312.1, on the reverse strand, counting down.
GTTTTATATATACATATAGAGAAAGAGATAATTTCTTCTTCCTTTTTTCTTCTCTCTCTCTCAAGGTTTCTTTGGTTACTGAAACCAGAAGATGGAGACAAGAACAACGACTAAAGAAACCAAAGAAGCAAAAGAAATTGATGCAGAGAGGAAGAAGAAGATGATGAGTATCGAATCTTCAATCTTTTCGAGTATCCTCGCTGATATTGAAGAAAATCCAACGATATTGCAGAACCAGAAGAATCTGAGCGGTAAAGTTTCAATCTTTTCAACAATTCACGATGATATCGATGAACTGAGTCCAACGATTCTGCTTCAAAAGACAAAGAAGAAAAAGAAATTGAAGAAGACAACAATTGACTTCACTCGTACGGTACCACAAACCCTAACCCGTTCTGATTTGGTCGACATTCTCAATCACGAACTAAAGATTTACAAATCTGAAATGGAGATCAAAGATCATACAAGTGATCATCGATCTGTGCCTAGAGAATGTAATTGTGTAGAAGAAGTTAAGTTTCTTGGAGATGGAGATGACCTAAAATCTGAAATCTCCATTGATGATGCTAAAGATTTTGATGAGATGTTATCAACTATGCTTGGAGATGAAGATGGAGAAGAAGGTTGTGGTGAGATTGATGAGATGATTGAGGAGATTTTAGAGCAAAGTGAAGAAGATGGAAGTTACTTGGATCGGATTAAAGAAGGTTACGTGTTTGGTGGGTTACTTGAGACTCTGTTAAGAGAGAAAGCAGAGGAAGAAGAGAAGGAGATATCTTCATGGATCACGAATGGAGAGCCTGAATCCGAAACCAGAGTTGAAGAAGAAGAAGAGAAAAGTGATGTCAAGAAGTCGAAGAAGAGGAGTCCGGTGAAGGTACAAGAATCAACAGTGAGTAGTAAACGCGATTGTCTCGAGCATAGGAGAAGGTTGTATTTGATTGAGAAATTGAGACAACGAGATGAGAAACAGAGGAAAAGGAGAGTGAAAGCTGTTAGATTCGGAGTTGAGTTTTCGTTTCTTATGGCAGAATATATGTTTTTGAGACCTAATGAAGTTCTTGCTGATGAAAGCGAAGATTACTGGATGTGTCTAAAGCGATTAGGAGTCGATAAAGATGAGAAAGGTATGAATGTAATCATTGGAAAGCTTGAGGAAGTCTTTGAGATGGTGATGAGGAAGAAAGAGAATAATGAGCATTATAATGTGAGCCTTCCTGATTCCATTTTTCGGTTTGAGGATTACATTCGTCTTTGCGCTGCTGCGATTCAAGGCTTGGGAAAGATTGTTTGGGGTTTGAGAAAGAACCAAAGTGAAAAACTCCAGCTTTCTGATTTGGATGCTATGTTTGAAGATTGCCAAAAAGTGTTGATGAAGTTAGAGCTTAAGCTAGCAGAGATGAAGCAAAGTGTTTACAGATCGGTTTCTGCGGATTATGAGTCGTTTTCGAAGTCAGAGAGGTTTGATAGTTCGCTCAGAAGGAAGCTTATGAGGAGAGTTAATGCAGATAATAGATTTGGTAGATCAATGATTGGTTCTTACTTGGTTGAGATATGGAAGTCTCTGTTTCAAGCAGAAGCATTACATGAGCAGAGAAAAGAAGCATGATTCTGTATCTTTTTGCTGTTGTGTGTTCTTGGACCAAAGGTTTTTTTCTCTAAATTTTGATTGGTGGACTAATGTGAATGTATTTTGTTTTTGAATAGAAATCAAACAGTGTAGTAACCAAATTCCATCAGTCAAATCAGAGCAAAACAGTTTCAAAACAAAACAAAAAGGCAAATGTTAAACAGTTTTGATTCGATATATGATTAAACTTGTCTAATAGTTCACATATTAGATCACAGATTACTCCCCAACTCGATGTCAACCCGCATCGAATTCTAACTAGTCACATAGCATTTTTCCGACTTGACCATCGGAAAATCATCGGGAGGACAACTCATTGTCTTCTCAAAGCATCTTGACCGTTATTGTGCTGCAGGTTGAGTTCATTCTCAAGTGGTTGATCGGTTCTAGTAGGCAAGCCTCGTTGAAGTTGACTCGCTGTTACGTCAGACAAACCGAAAACCTACTCTGAGAGCACATATATTTTTCGGATCGCCTACAATACGCAATCTTATTATATCAAGTTTTATAGAAATCAAACAATGTAGCTTCTTACACTCGTTTCCTATGAAACCACAATGCTACTATAAACAAAGATATTGATCATCTGCAAGGAATTAATTATACATAAATCACATCAAACTCGCCAACAACAGTCTCAAAGTCTCAGAACCTGAGAGAACAAAACAACAACACAAACAAGGAATCGTACAGATTGAAAGGAAAGAACAAAACAAAGGAAAGAACTAAAGGAACCTGTAACCGTAAAGACTTATATAAAGAGCAGAAATTGTAGACATGTCTGCTTTGAAGACTACTAGAAACCGAGTGTATTGTTTCATATGAGAAAATGTGTGTTTTTGTGTTCTCAGATGAAAGAGAGACATTCATCAAGTTATCCAATTTTCACAGGTAATTGAGAGAGAACACCAAGAATCCTTAGCTGTGATAACATTTCTGAAAAGCTTCTGAGTTTATACGCAACTTTGTTTCTGCGATTGAATAGAACGAAACAAGAGTGTCAATAAACTCATCGAGAAGACAAAGACATGTGATTATTCAGACGAAAAATGCAGAACTAAGCGTAATTCTCATTTCATGCACAGCTCACTTAACATGAAATTCAATGAAATGTTTCATGTGGTTCGGTTTTTCACATCCATCAACTTTAAATCATATGTAGACTGATGAAGCTCATAAAACAGAGAGACTATATGCATCCAAAATGTTTACCTGAGCTTATCTACTGGATCCAGTCATCGCATCAAACAGGCCACAACAACTTAACCACGAGGTTCTTTGCGCAATTCCATGTGTTGGTCGCACGGGAGCCTGAAAGAAAACAGAGTTTAGTCCTTTTCGGTAGCATAAGCGACAAAAAAAGAAGAAGATGAAGCACATGTGTTAACAATATATACCTCTTCTTCATGAGAAATGACAACTTCAGACTCTTTGCTGCCTTCAGTAACACCGTTAGATTCTGGAAGAGTCGGTGTTTTTCCCTCGTTTTCTTTCACATCAGAGTCAGCTGCAAGAGAAACTTCTGGGGAAATCTCATTTCGTTTAGGCAAAGAACTCTCATCAGTCTCGTTTGAGATTATATGATCAACGTGAGCGATCTCAACAAATTCTCCAGAGTTTGGATCACTAGGTGTGGATGAATCCATCAAACCGGTACTCTCTACAATCACATTAGCAGTATCTCCCATAAACGGCGCATCTCCAGCGACTGGAACAGGTTGATCTGGCACAGAACTCACAGTAATAACTTCAGAAACCATATCACCACCAGTCTTCTCCTTATCATCATCTTTCTTCTTGACTTCCCGAGATTCATCATCCGAGCTGCTGCTGCTACTACTACTGCTGCTACTGCTTGAGCTCTTGTCATGATCATGGCTTGAATCAGTAATCTCTATGCGCTCATTGGAATCCAATCCAGGTTCCTTTCCTTCTTTCTTATCATCGCTTCTCGAATCTAGCACATCGGTTTAACAAAATCCAATCAACTTCACTACAATAGTGACTTATCACTGACTATTCAAGTCAAATCTACAATGCAAAGAACCAAACCTCAAAGATAATGAAACGAATAGTAATCAATCAAATCAAAAGCATCAGAGACAAACAAAAATCATGAATCTGACAAACAAAACCATCCTGAAACAGAACATGCCAAAATTAGTCGGAAAACCCCAAAGATTTACAGCTTCAAATCCCTAAAACTCGAATCAAAAAACCCAAATCGAAACACAGTGATGAATAACAAGGAAGTAAAAAAGAATACCCATTTGTTCAGATCAATGAGGACAACAATAAAAATCCAAACTTTAAGAATCTAAAACAGAGAAGAGAACAAAGTAAAAACTAAACTTCAGATTTCAAGCCGAAGCTTAATATAAACAAAACAAGAAAGGTAGCCTAAACGTGTGTGTGATTGAATGATTGAGATACAGAGAGGCAAACAATTAAAAGCTAAGTGGGATTATGAGTTGTGAAAATAAAGTAAAAACTCACCAAAGTTGTTGGATTTGAGATTGATTTGAGTAGAAGAAGATTCTTCTTCTTGCTTTTTCTTAGCAGCTTTCCTTTTTTTAGCACCTGAAGGCATGATTTAGGGTTTTTGTTGTTGTTTGTAGTGGGGATCTATACATACAGCTATGGCGGATCGTGGGTTGTCTTGTCTCTCTTCTCTTTCTCTCTGTAAAATAAAATAAAAATGTTTTGAGTCTTTGCGTTTCAAAAATCAAAATGGTAGAAGTGGGAAAGTTTTATACAATGTGAAGGAGGTTTCTCGATTACTGCAAAAAACACTAATTATTTGTTTCCGCGTTTGTTTCTATTTGTTTCCGCGTTTGTTCCGTTTTTCTAATTTAGCCATTTTAACGAAAAATTAATGTATAGAGAATTTGAAGATTTTTCTTTTTTTTTTTTGTTTTTTTGACAAAAACGAAAATAGAATAGTAAAATAAAATCTTCGCAGAGTTAGACGGTTAAAATAAAGATTTTTTCAAAAAATTTAAATATAGAAAATTTAAACAAAAATGTTTCCATTTGATGTTTAAATAAGAAGTACATGTTTTTTTTTTCTCAAAAAAAGTGGTGCATGTTTAATAGTACTAAAAACAAAAGGGTTAAAACTGTCTTGGGAAAAAAATGATATGAAAATATCTTCTCTAAGTTACGATGATGTTGGTATATTTTTTTTTGCTAAGAATGTTAATATGATGATGTTGGTATATAAACTCAATAATGAAATATTTAAAAATGTATAAAATGTGTAACAAAATAAAACCTCTATATAATATTGCAAATTTGGGTGACATTTCACTGAATTCAATACAGCAATCGAGTCGATTGTATTTGTTTAATAAATAGAGTCATAATTTATTAGTAAGTTAAATGAACATGGTAAATAAATAATAATATCTCCCTAAAGTTATAGTAGTCGGTATGTAATACTAGGAATTTATATCTTTTCTAAACAAACTTTAATAAGAAAATAAATAAAATATAAGTTGTCCTTTCAGATTATTATTATTATTGTTAGGACAAAATGCTATGTGGAGTGGGGACATAAGACAAGTGGTTGTGAGGTGGCCATGTCAGATACTTCGTTAATATTATTAATACAAATTTAATTATTATAAAAAGCAGATTACGATAATTAATTATTCAATAATACTCTTACGTAAATGTCCTTTCGTAAGGCCTCGTTTGGCATGTAACTTCACAGCTTCCAAATATTCAATCGTGAAACGCTCGATTTAACCAGACTGAACCGGTCCGGTTCGGTTCAATCTCAGATGTTAAATTCAATTTAAGCATTTCTCGCTACCTTTTATTCGACCCGACCCGGCTTGATGTGTGTGCTCTGTGAGATTTTCTCCGAGGATCAGTGACATCGAGTCGAAGAAGAGAACACACATTAGCACAATCTCTGAATCAGATCTGATCTGTTTTGTCAGTTTCGATGCTTGTCTGATCGAAGTGAGATTTCCCAATTCCTCTTAAGAACCCTAAAGCTTGCCTCTTTTGTTATTCTCTTCTGGGTCAATTCAAGAGGAGAAGTGACGAAAATGGATGCGTTTAGAAGACAAGCGAGTAAGCTCAGAGATCAAGTCGCAAAGCAACAACTGGTAATATCCTTATTCAACTATGTATCTGAAAGGTTTAAGAGAAAAAATCTCCAATTTTGACTCTTAAATCTGGAAACTTTTTGATGGGTTTGATCCTGCAAAGCTGTATTACAAATTTCATGCTCTTTGTTCTCGAGGATTAAAGCATTTTGGTTTTTATATGTTAGTGTTGTAGAGTTGTTTGTTTACAGAATCTTGGTGATGAATTTGTGTTGGTGTGTGGTGATTGGGGAATTTGTAGGCTGTGATCAAGCAATTTAGTGGGACTGGCTATGAGAGCTCAGATGTAATGGTGATCGATGAGCTTGAAATGCAAAGGCATCAATATCTCGAGAAACTTTACCGGTCTACTCGTTCCGCAAAGGTTAGACTGAAAATTGGCTTATTGTTAATGGCATTGTGGTCTTGAGACTGATCTAATAGCCTCAAACATATATGTTATTGTCACTTTCAGGAGTTCCAGAGAGAGATTGTTAAAGCAGCTGAGGCGTTTACTTCGATCGGGCTCAGGCACATGGAAGCAGGTACTTATGAGTGTCTCTTTTGTGTTGCTTATCTCTGATCTACCGTTGGAGAAATTCCACTACGATACATTTTTGTGCGGGGGTTATATAATCGTTAATATTGTCAGGTACCAAGTTGTCTGAGGACTGCTGCAGATATGGAACCGAAAACAGTCAGAACATCGACGAGAATATTCTGGCCAAGGCTGCGGCTATATATGGTGATGCTCGAAAACATGTAGAGAAAGAACAAGAAGACTTTAACAAGCTTTTGGCTTCTCAGGTTTGGCTTCAAATTATCTGTTTTAATCTTAGTATACTGTTCAAAGAACTGAATCTAGAAGATAACAAATTTTCGAATGCATTAAGGTGCTGGATCCTCTTAGAGCTATGGTTGCCGGTTCTCCCCTTGAAGATGCTCGTCATCTAGCTCAGCGTTATAGCCGCATGAGACAAGAAGCAGAGACATATGTAATATTCTTAAAATCTCAGTTCTATTATGATGTTGGCTATAATGTAATGTGACTTTAAAATTCAAAAGCAAAACAGGCAACGGAAGTCTCTAGACGGCAAGCACGTGTAAGAGAAGCACCGATTCCAGAAAACGTGGCAAAGCTTCAATTAGCAGAAGCAAAGATGCAAGAGCTAAAAGCGAACATGGCTGTTCTCGGTAAAGAAGCAACTGCTGCATTGGCTGCTGTTGAATCTCAGCAACATAGACTTACTTTCCAGAGGCTTGTGGCTATGGTATGCTTTATATACATACACATTGGTTTTTCGTGTCCTACGTTGATTACTGTTTTTTACCATATCGCTTATTCTACTTAAGGTCGAAGGGGAGAAGAATTATCATCTAAGAATAGCAGCCATCCTCAGTGACATTGAAGCCGAGGTTAGTAATGGACTAATAGTTTTCATATCTGATTCTCATTAAAAAGAAAACTCACACTATTTAGCCTTACCGCGTTTCTTAGATGGTAACCGAGAAACAACACAAAGAATCTGCTCCTCCTGCGATTCCTACAGAGAATGGCTCAGAGAAAACATCATACTTTCTAGCTGAAGTAAGTTTTATCATTTGAAAGATCATCATATAAAGAAAAAGACTCTTCATAAGCAAAATATCTGTTCTCTCGACAGGTGGTTCATCCGTTTTCCGCTGCTTCGGAGAAAGAATTAGACTTGGACAAAGGAGATTACATCGTTGTCCGAAAGGTTTGGATTAGTATTACCAAGATCAAAGAACAATTCTATGTGGTTAGATCATGAAACTTAAGTCTTGGTTCTAATTCTTTTTTGTGTGTTTCTCAGGTGAGCCAAACCGGTTGGGCGGAAGGAGAATGCAAAGGCAAAGCTGGTTGGTTTCCTATGGCTTACATCGAAAAGCGACAGAGACTTCCAACAAACAACTTTGCTTCTGAAGTTTATTGAGTATCTTCGTAAAAGATTTCATATCTTTCTTAAATTTGTGTCTGAAATACTCTGTTTCTGTTCTATCATTTCCCCAAGAGATTATTACTTTTGTTCATATTTGTTTATCCAGAATAGCTTGTACCTCCAAAAGATCTTCTTCTATTGGTGCTTACTGAAGAATTATCTCCAAAAATTACGAGTTTATCTCAAATTTATGAGTTCCCCCAGAAGAAAATAAATAACGAATCAAGTCCAAAATTTCAGTTAAAACCGTTAAGCCACAAAACTGAAAACGCCCTTAATTGGCACTCATGTGCAGAGCAACAAGAGAAGCATAAGCACCACCTGAAATCTTCATCAGAGTCTCATGCCTTCCTTTCTCAGCAATAACGCCGTTTTTCACAACCGCGATCACGTCTGCGTTCTTAATCGTCGTGAGGCGATGAGCCACAACTACGGTCGTTCGATTCACCATAACCCGATCAAGCGCATCTTGAACCACACGCTCAGATTCTGCGTCCAACGCGCTAGTCGCTTCATCGAGCAACAAAATCTTCGGATCTTTCAAAATCGCGCGAGCAATCGCTATCCTCTGTTTCTGACCGCCCGATAGCTGAACACCGCGTTCTCCAACCGACGTTTCGTAACCTTGAGGCAACGAACTGATGAAGTTATGTGCGTTTGCGGCTAGTGAGGCTGCGATTATCTCTTCCTCTGTTACTCCACCGGTTTTACCATAAGCTATGTTTGATCTGATAGTCTCGTTGAACAAAACCGGTTCTTGACTAACCAAACCCATCTGTTGCCTTAACCAACTCAATTTGAATGTCTGAATTTCAACCTCATCGATCAAAATCTTGCCTGAATCTGGATTATAAAACCTCTCAATCATGCTTATCACCGTCGATTTCCCGCTCCCACTCTCTCCAACAAGCGCAACGGTCTGAAAACAATAGCCGAAAATCAATCTTTAACCGGAGAATCCGATTAAACCGGTAAACAAAACAAAAAAAACAGAGTCCTCTGTTTCTTTTACCTTTCCGGAAGGGATAGTCAAGCACAAATCTCTAAAAATCTGAACGTCCGGTCGCATCGGGTACCGGAAACTAACATGTCGAAATTCGATATCGCCATGAACGTTTTGTAACGTTGTACCTTCATCAGAGCTTGAATCGATCTTCGGTTTGCTATCGAGGATATCGAAAATCGAAGTTGCAGAGTCCTTGGCTTTGTTTGTATCAGGTGCCATAGCACTCGTTTGAGAAACTCCAATCGCAGTGATGGTCAATGCAAAGAAAACCTGTATAAATCAACTTTCTTAATGTCACGAAACCAAACCGGGAAAAAATGGTTTCCTCTTACCTTGAACACTTCACCAAATGTGGCTTTGCCTATTTGAACTAACCACGCACCACTGGTGAAACATGCAGCATTGACGCAATAGAGAGCAAAGAAAGAGGTACCGAAACCCGCACCGCTCACAAGACCTGTCCGGATACCGTTGTTCTTCGGTCCGTCGCATTTCAGTTGGTACAAATCCATCACTTTGTCCTCTGCGCAGAAAGATGCAACCGTTCTTATGCTACTCACTGCATCATTCGCCACTTGACTCGCTTCTTCATACATTACCTAAACCGAAATCAAATCAAATCAAATCAATAAACCGAAGCAAACTGACTAAACCGGGAATGATCGAAAAAATGTTAGCATTAAAACCTTAGCATCAGCACTAAAACCAGTAAGAAACTTCATCTGAAGGTATCCTTGTGCGACTATAAGCGGTGATAGAGCGAGAACAATGAACGCTAATCTCCAATTAGCCGAAAATGCTATTATTAAACCGGTGGCTACAGTCGCTATATTTTGCACAATTAACGCCAACGCATCACCCACCAAACTCCTAACCGTTGTAGCATCCGTGGACAGCCTCGCTCCAATCGCACCGCTGATACAAAAACATTGTTTAATGTGAACTGAAAACGCGTTTTGGCGATTGGAATGGGTTTAGGATTTTAGATTACCTTGAATTTGCTGTATCGTCGAACCAACTGATTTCTTGATGAACAACTTTATCAAACGACATCAATCTGATGCGTTTAATCAGCTTTCCACCGGCGACACCAAACAAATAGTTCTGAATCGGGATCATGACCAAATTCGCGAAACCGAGCGCGAGGTAAATCAACGCCCAAAATTGCGAATCTTTCTTTAACTTCTTCGGTTGCTCGTAGAACATATTGATTGAGCTCGAAAGCAGCAAACCAAATATAGGAAACAACGTTCCATGAACCATTGCAGCAAGTGAACCAAACAACAAAACCGGAATCTCAGGTTTGTTGAGGTGAGCAAGCCGTTTTAGTGACACTTTCTTGTGTCTTTCGGCTTGTTCCTCGTCGGGCTCATTAATGTTAACCGCTCCCGGTATAATGAAATTAGAAGCGACTGAAAAAGAATGTCGACTGCTCGATGAATTACGGCTAACTGATCTTCTCATCGCCGATGATAACCTATGACTTCCTGATCTATCAACGTCTAAGTTCATTTCAGGTATCTCGGATTCGTTAGCTTCTTTATTTGATCCTTCTTGAAGACGAACGAGCTGTGAATAAGCTCCATTTGGATCTTGGATCATCTCATCGTGAGTCCCTAGAAAATGTTCACAAAGAATTAGAGCGCACGCGGTATGGTTTCGAAACAGGTTACTTTTAGCGCAAGGTAACTTTTATACCTTTCTCAACAATTTTTCCCTGGTGGACCACGGCGATTGCGTCGGCGGTTCTTATTGTGGTCAACCGGTGAGCCACCACGACCGTAGTCCGATTCGACATTAGGTTCATGAGTGCGTCTTGAACAATGCGTTCGGATTCAGCATCCAACGCGCTTGTTGCTTCGTCTAGAAGCAAGATTTTAGGGTTTTTCAAAATCGCCCTCGCGATGGCTAGTCTCTGTTTCTGTCCGCCAGACATTTGCGTCCCGTGCTCTCCTACCATCGTGTCCAAGCCCTAAAAAAACAGACACTCTCTCATGAATAACTAAACTCAAGCAGATTATTCTAAAATTATTGAAATTTGAATGCACCTGTGGGAGTTTGTCAATGAATTTAGCAGCGTTAGCAAGCTCAATCGCGGTTCGAATCTCCTGATCAGTCGCGTCTTCTTTCCCGTACGCAATGTTCTCCTTGATTGTGGTCGCAAACAGAACAGGTTCTTGGCTAACCAAACCGATTTTGCTTCGAATCCATCTAAGCTGAAGCTTCTTCAAATCAATGCCGTCTATCAACACTTCTCCTGATTCGGGATCATAGAACCTCTCGATTAGAATGATAACTGTAGATTTCCCGCTTCCGCTTTGACCCACTAGAGCCATTGTTGTGCCGTTTGGTACAAAAAGCGAGAATCCGGCGAAGATCTGAACATCAGGCCTAGCCGGATACTTAAAGTAAACATCTTTGAGCTCTATGTCTCCTTTAATATCCTCAAGAACAGAACCGCTCATGTCGTAAGCATCAATTTTCGGACTCCTCTTGATCGTTTCAAACATTTTGTAAGCAGCAGCTTGTCCTGCAGCAAACGCATTCAAACTCGGCGATGTCTGCCCTAACGACCTGACAACACGAGGTACAGTAGCTTGAGGAACAAGAAAGATAGTATGCGATGATTCAAACAAAGGGATATAACTCACATTCCTCCGGTCATGACCGCGAAAATCACATTAATCACTTGTCCACCATTGTAACCATTCTCAATTATCAGCTTCGCGCCATACCAGACAGCTAAACCGTAGCTACCAAAGATCACAGCTAGCATTGTACCAAGGCCTAGACCAGAAGTCAAACCTTGTTGAACCATAGTCTTGTAAGCCATCTCGAGTTTGGTCTCGTATTTTTTCGTTGCTTGTTTCTCTCCCGTAAACGCTACTACTGTTCTAATTGCTCCTACGGTTTGTTCTACTACGTTTCCAGCTTCCGCGTAAGCGACTTGACCACGACCAGCCATTTTCGACATGATTAGAGACATTACTCCTCCCGTGAATGCGATCAGAGGAATGCAAGCGAGAAGAGCCAACGCTAAACGCCATCCTTTTATAAACGCAATCACGAATCCTCCCAAGAATGTTGCTAGTAGTTGTAGAAATTTCCCAACCTAAGCATGCATCAGTATCATCAATTTCTCAGTATCTTGTGTTGCAAGAAATCTTTATTTTGTTTTGTGATATGAACTGAAATGCTAAAAACCTTTTCTCCCATGGCGTCTTGAATCAGAATTGTATCTCCAGACATTCTTCCGATGACTTCTCCGGTGTTTGTTTCCGTATCGAAGTAGCCGATATCTTGTCTTAGTATCGTTTTTAGGTATAAACCGCGAATCGTGGCTGACTGCCGCTCTCCCGTGACCATCCAACATGAAACCTCTGTTGAAAAATTTGGAGAATAGACTGTTAACTTGGGATACAAGTTAGGGCAAATTAAAAGGGAGAATAGTAAGTAAGCTTACGTAGGAAAGCGACGACACAAGCGTATACTGCAAGGTAAAGAAAATTTACAGCAACCTGAAAAAAGTTTGTTAAATTAGTGACTAACTAATCGATTATTTTCCACACCAAACAAAAATTCCCAAAAACTAAAGTTGCTTTAATCTATGACTTTAAAGTAAAGGCCAAATAAACAGTATCTTTTGTCCATATCTTCAAAACAAAGATAACAGTAATCTCCATTATTTATCAATTATCATGCAAATTCACATGTAACATATATATAAAAAAGTAGTATATAATTAGATCAATCAATGTGATTTAAAGCAGAAAAATAAAATGGTGTTTACTATTGACACATCACATAGTTTTGTCTTATCAAAACTATAAAATATCTGGAAAACAAAATTAAATCGAATTTAACTCAATTAAGTAATGATTACATAAAAATCGTAACTATTGGATAATCACTAAAAACAAGAAAATGATTCACACGATCCCTAAATCAAGGACTCCAAATTAATTAAAAGATATTCATCTAACAAGAAAATCAAGAAACCCTAATTATACATACCTTCCACACTTCTCTAATCATATGATCAGGATCGGCGGTTCCAAATGCGTTGATGAGCTGACCAAAGATTAGAGTCATCAACGGCTGAGTAACGCCGTTAGCTACGGCGGCGATAGTTCCGACGGTCATCAAAATGACGTCTGTTTTGTCGGCGAACGTAAACAGTTTGTAAAACGGCACTTTCTGATTTGCACCATCGTTCTTCTTCTTCTTCTTCGTTGATTTATCCTCCATTAATGTCTCTTCTCTCTCCTCTTCTTCTTTCTTCATAATGTTTCTCACAAAAAAAAAAGATTCGAAAAATGGAAACTTTCACGGGATCTATGAGGAAGGTTAAAGAAAGAAAAAGAGAGAGAAGGCTTTATAATGCTTATTGCATAGAAAGAGGTTTCGAAATTTGATGCGTATTCTTGATTTTTAAAGAAACTGATAATGATAAATAATAATAATAATAATCCAGACTGTAAATAAATATGTAGGAATCTTAGAGAGCTTCTAGGGAAATAGAAACCATATATAACAGAAGTGAGACAACGAAGAGGGAGGAGAAAAAAGTGGTGAAAATTCAAACACTGTTAAGGTTATTTTAGATCTCACTTTTGATATTAATTTAGTTTAATGTACTATTTTAAAATATCCCACTTCTTATTATGTTTACTGTAAACTAACTTAATTGATTTACTTATTATTGATATAACTATAGCCAACGTAAAATTACTTAGATTAATTTGTTTTTATTTGATAAATATCAAGAAATAATGAAAAAGAGATACTGATTATTATTATTATTATTTTATTTTTTTTCAAAGAGATACTGATTTTTTTTTTTTGGTTTTAAGAATCATCCTCTATATAATATGATTTGTGACAGGAAGTAAAGATGTGTTACCTTGCGTATACATAATTAATTTCAAATTCGCATATTAAAAGATAATGCATTCTTACTGGATATTTGTGGATTAATCACTCAAAAAACACAATTCACTGAATCAAGTAAGAATATTGTTATTCAATTTGGATTTGAGTTGCGTGGATGTAGACTAGATAGGAAAAATATAGTCATAATAAAACACTAGATAAATTGAACCAATATAAAATCAGTAATGATAATATAGTCTTTTTCCAAGAAACATATAGTACTATATAGTCTTTAAGCGACCTTTCCAGTAACTTTATATAATAGTAAGATACAATTTATTCCAAAAAAATTCATCGATTCAGAAATTCGAATTCCTTACTAATTTTCCATAATTTATTCCGTTCGGCTCCACCAAATGTGGGACTCAATTAAATATTTTCTTCAGACCAAAACAAAAATTTAATATCATAATGTTATTCTGTTCTGAATAAAACTAGACCATTTTATATTTGTAATTAATATACTTGACTGGTTTAGAAATAATTAGAATCATATTAGATTTTAGTTTAGTTATATCGTAGTGGAGAATCAAACATCTTTATATCCGAAAATTTGTGGTGAAAATTGTACTTTGGGAAAAGATGGTATGTGTAGTGTATTTTATGTATCTAAGTACTAATATATAACTTTATCCAAAAAATGTACTAAATATAATTCATCTGCAAATGTACGAGTATATATATTCGTTGAATTCAATATTTTGGAACTAATGTTTGTTACTTCACATAAATTATTATGTGATACATTGGTGCTGAAGGATATAGTCTTACGCATCAATTCACCAAGAAAAGCATGCAGTTAAGCAAACCAATAATAAACTAATACCAATAATAAACTTAGTTTATTTTGCATATGTAGCTAGTAATAATAAAGAATCAATTGCAAAAATGTCATTTTTGGTGTGTATATTTGTAAGAATGTTATATAGAGATGTTTATTTGTAAAAATACAACTAATTATGATTTTTTTAAAACATAAATCTTAAAGTTATAAACCCTAAAAGATGTTTTGATCCCTAAAACCCCTAAAACCTTCAAAACTAAACTTTAATACAACATAGTTAAGCTAAACATAAATGATATAATGAATATTTTTTTGAAAAATGACATTTTTGCAAAAAATTTCTCAATAATAAACTTCTTTCAATAATTTGGATTGATATTAATTTTTCCGTTTCCTTCCCTTGTTGGTTGTCCGGGACTGGCTACTAAACTGAAATTCCTATCATTTTTTCTAAATCAATTTAACAACAAAAAAAAAAACTTATGACATCTATCCAAACATTTCCGGAAAATATTCGACATTAAATAATTGAAATATATAAATAAACAGGTATTTGGAAAATAATATCGTTCATGTGCATGGATATTCATCTACTCGATAATAATATTCTTGGTGAACAAAAAAATATCTCATATATGCGTTGAGAAATTTTTGAGATTAACTATATATATAATTTATAGTATGGTTGACAACTAAAACTATTATATTCTTGAAGGTTATAAAAAGTTATAGATGTTCTCGATCAGGCCTTTTCTAAAACATTCGAGATTCTTGGGTTTGCGGCATATAACAGTCGAGCAATATATGATATTTTGCAGTGAATCAAATCTTCTGACTTCTTTATAAAATCTGAAAGAACATGGCGTAACAAAAATAAAGTCTAGCATCTCAAACTGGCGTAAAGAATAACTTTAATTTTTTTTATATATACTTGTTAGTGATGCACAAAAAACAATCTGACAGTTAAAATGGAATAGAACCAGATTCACTCAGTTATACGTCACTATATCAACTATAAAGTAACATTCGACTGCAAACATTATATGAATTATATTTGTTATTCTTTCTATTTTTGTTTGTCTCGGGCTTCTCTAAACGGGGGTTCAAGACCTACACCTCCATGACTCTGAAAATTACAACAACCAAACAAATAGTTAAACACATGGATTACATTTTTTCTGCTGGAACTACTTGATTAAAACACTGTTTAACACTAATATTATCAACATTCTAACATACCTCAAGCTTCACATCCTCCCAAGGTATTATATCCCTCACTGATCTCCTCGTCTTCACCCGGCGAGTAGCTACATCCTCATGGTTACCCCACCATCCCTCTTTAAGTTCCGAAAAGTCATATTGGATACCAAATGATACACGAATAACTTAAGGCTTGTTTGTGGTTGATCCTGCGAACAATCATCGGTGCTACCAAGTCAAGAAGACAATGAATTTTCAATGTCTCATAAGCCTGAAAAGAGAACAGAGAGTAAGATCAATAATACTGTACTTAGACTCAACTTTTTCATGATTATTTCGAGCATTAGAACACAAGTAAGCAAAGAAGAACTATATACTTGAGCTAGATTCAAGAGTTCGTATTGCTGGACGAATTCAGAGTCGAATTTCTCCAGATAAGCCTCAGAAAGATCAACTGAACCATGTTCGGAGCAAAACTCGATGATTCCCTGGAGGATCTTGTTGGTTATTGATTTGAGTTCGATATCCATCGTGTATCCATTAGAATTATCAATGTGGATGTTTTTGATCAAACCACTAAAGCACACCAAATCCTCTGTAAGCCTTAAGACTATTTCCGTCACAGCACAAGAGGGATGTTCTGTAAGAGGGATAGAGTAAGATTATGTTATAATTATGCTCCTCGTCGCTCAAAGGAACAAAGCAACTCTTGGATTGAACATCGTTCATGAGCTTGGCACATAGATTATTTATGGAGGCGAAACGGAGATAAGTTATGTCGTCGAGTTCAGGGATCATTAGCTCGAAAAAACATCTCATGCTTTTGATAACAACAGAAAATCAACTATTCACAACTTTAGACATCCCAGGAAGACAGCAAGGATCTTCCTCAGCGCCTACTTCTTTAAACCCAAAGATTATGCTCATCTGGTGATTCGTTTTACCTTTGATGTGCCTTACCATGGGAGGGACACACCTGCGAAGGAGGCCCCTTACCATGGGAGGGACACACCTGCGGAGGAGGCCCTCGATCTTCAATTCTTTAGCAGCCTTCATCAGAAATAAGAAACATCCATCAGAAATAAGAAACATCTTCATTCAGCAAATGTAGAGTAAAGAGTACATAAGCTACCTGAATGATATCAACTAAACGACCAATAATTGCCTCGTCCATATATTGCACAACCCATTTCTCCCTGGCATTAACATCTTCTGAGGAAGCAAGTTCACATAACCGGATGATTGTATCGAGAGTTTTGGAGTCCATCTCCGTTTGATGGGTGAAAGAAGCATCCATGCCAATTCTCCTCAGCTCTTTGTACTGCTTAGCATATCACTAGTTTATGATATTTTTCTTTTGTTCTTGTGGTATCTCCAGATATAGGTAGGTCTATCCAGAAAGTTTGAACTTTAAATATATATATATATATATATATATATATATATATATATATATATATATATATATACATGGAATACAAACACTCGTACTATTATGTTTATTTAGAACCCCACTGTTTAAAACGCAGAGATGCATGTCTGAGTTACATAATTTAATATAGTAAGTACGCGAAAAAGTTACATTTAGCGAAATAGACTTTGCAATCCAGACAAACTTATAAAATTCATTGAATGGCTATTCAACGATTACATTTATTTCAGAGATTAGTTAAATTAAAATCTGATGTATTTTTATTTATTAGAAACACTATATTAATTATTCATAAAGATTATTCTGTATAATACAAAAAAAAACATAATAATTTATTTTCTTATAGTCTATGATTTACATGTGTATAGTAAATAGTTAAAATTTTAAATTACGCCATGACAAAAATAATGATACAACCCATTATATAGAAGTGTTCATATCATATAGATAGTTACCGGTCCGAACCAAATCTAAATAATCAATTTAAAACCGAACCATATTTATCATGGTTTAGATGAATTCGTTTGTATATTAAAGAAAAAAAACGACTGTGAATCCGAATCAAATAGAAAAAATGATACAAAATGGAAGTTTTGTGTTTGTTTGACTAAAATTGAATCCGAACCGTACTAAATTTTTTATAATAGATATTAGTGTTCATAAACCAATATTCCGATTCTAAACCAAACAAATTGAAACATTGCTCTTTTTTTGTTTACATCAGTCATCAGATTTTAACAGGAGAAAAGACAAACAAATTTGTACAAAAGTTTTACGGAAGCTCATCTATTCAGCATAAATGTTTGGAGTCACATAAGGTCCAATATCTAAGGCCCATTATAGTTTAATTTTTCTAATTTTCATAAAAAAAAAAAGGTTAAAATTTATATTATTGGCCCAAGAAACTGAAAGGGCGTTAACACTAAAACGGTGTCGTATCATAGTTAACCCTACAAAGAACAAAGTACAAAGTTTTGGAGAAAGAGAACGAAGAGAGAAAAGAGGCAGTTTTTGAAGAAAACGAAGCAACAACAACAACAATGGCGGTAGAAGATAATCCTAAGCCTGTTGTTACTGAAGAAGCAAACCCTAATTCTTCAATTGAGAATCCGATTGATCGATACCATGAGGAAGGTGATGATACCGAGGAAGGAGAGATAGTCGGTGGAGGAGAAGGAGAAGGAGACGAATCGAACAAATCCGCCGTTCCTGAATCGCATCCATTGGAACACTCATGGACTTTCTGGTTCGATAATCCTTCTGTTAAATCGAAGCAAACCACTTGGGGAAGCTCTTTGCGATCTGTGTTCACTTTCTCTACTGTTGAGGAATTCTGGAGGTTAGGGTTTTCTTCAATAATCTCTGTTTTTGCAATGATTCTGCATCTGGGTTTTGTGTAGATTCTGGTTTCTAGAAGAAAATTCATGTTCTTTGTTGGTGGGATTAGATTTCATAAAGTCACTACGGTTCTTATCTGTTTATGAAGAATTGCTTGTTTGTTGCTTGAATCGTTAAATTAGGGTTTAAGCTAAATAGCTAAGAGATAGATCTAGAAATTTCACATTTTTTAGTTCTTGCCATTTTAAAGATTAGAGAGACTTTAGATTAGAGATTATGAACAAGCAGTTTCTTAGTGGCTTTGGGGATGCTATTGGTATGGTCATGTGTTGTTTTTAGTTGTGAAGCTTATAATAGGTTTTTGTATTTCGTTGTTTTTGTAGTTTGTACAATAACATGAGGCATCCGAGCAAGTTAGCACTCGGAGCTGATTTCTACTGTTTCAAACACAATATTGAACCTAAGTGGGAGGATCCTATTTGTGCAAACGGAGGCAAATGGACTATGACTTTCCCTAAGGAGAAGTCTGATAAGTGCTGGCTCTACACCGTACGGTTTTTATTCCTCTTCTTTTACTCGACTCATAATTCTTGTTTCACCATCTCGAATTTGAGTCTTAACCGGGGTGTTTTTATTCTTGTCACGTGGTTTCGTTTAGTTGCTTGCATTGATTGGAGAACAGTTTGATCACGGAGATGAAATATGTGGAGCTGTTGTTAACATTAGAGGAAAGCAAGAAAGGATATCCATTTGGACTAAGAACGCTTCCAACGAAGCTGCTCAGGTAAAATGAAAAAGACAAAATTCTCATTAAAAACCCATCGATTTGTCTCTGCGAGTAAAAAGACATTGCTTAAGTACTTGAATGTTGTTGCAGGTGAGCATTGGGAAACAATGGAAGGAGTTTCTTGATTACAACAACAACATTGGTTTCATCATCCATGTAAGAATAAGAAGAGCTAGTTTCACTTGATCCAAATTTTAAAGTGTTTTTTGTTTTCATCTCTCATTTTGGTTGGTTTGGTTTTTTAGGAGGATGCAATGAAGCTCGATAGAAACGCCAAGAACGCTTACACCGCTTAAGACGTAGCAACCTTCTCTCAAATCTTTACATTGTTTCTGTTACAGTTTTGTATGAGATCTCTATCTATATTATCAAAACATAATTTCACATTGTCTTGGCTCTTGAGTGTTGATTCTTCACAAGCTCTAACAATTCACCTTAAGATTAAAATATGGTCTTCGTAGATTTTGTTAATTGTTCTCTTCTTATACAGCTTTTGATAAATCACATTGGTGTACAAAAGTTTAATTGCCACGTACCTAAGACCTATTGGGCCTTTAAAGCCCATAAAATCTTCATAGCATTATCAAATGACAATGGCCCATTTACCCTCATGTTAACCGGTGGTAAGACTTATTATCGGTTTGAGGGATTTCTTAGAGAACACCATCATTTAACTCGGAGGTTTTCATGGATTTCAGAGGATTTTTCTAGACTTAGAACGATTGATTAAGGAATTTCATATCTTTTAATTGATGCAATTATTGTTTATGGGTGACCGATTTAAGTCGGTTATCTGACGGTGACCGGTTAGTCTAACCGACAATTGTGAGTGTCGGTAGGAGATCGGAAGTGTGGAAAAATCTGTCAACTGTCCGAAAAGGACCACTTGGGACGACAAGATTCTTCCATTCATACTCTTATTTTTTTTCACAATATAAGATTACTAGATTCAATAATTAATCTTCTTTTTTTTGTTGGAAATCTTCGAACAATCATTTTTATATAAGAGAAATTCATGTAAACAAAAGGTTTTTTTTTTATGTAGCGTCTAGTAATTGTTTCAATAATGATGAGCAAGAATCTGAAATTTAATTTTACTAGATATGGAAAATCAACTACCAAATACCTAAAATAAACTAATAAAGTAATTGTTTAATATACAAACGCACACAAAAGGAGATTGAGAACATATGGTTGCATGTGCACATTTAGATCTAAATCTATGACAAATTATAATAAATTAATACATTACATATTGTTAAGATCTTGCTGCTAAACTACACACATTAAATTCAATTCCTATTTTTTTTTTTCTATACATATCATAAGATTTTTCAAATTGAATAAAATCAAACCCGCCTTTATCAAGTTAACTCAAATCTTAATTAGTTAAAGAAGAAGAAGACATTATTTTAAGTGACTTCTCTCTCTCTCTCTCTTGTCTCTCTCAAAGCTTTCTACTTTTTCTCCTGCAAGCTCATCACTCAAAGAGCTAAAAAAACCAGAGATCTGAAAAACAGAACAGAGATATAGTCTCTCTCTGCTACAACAAGAAGATCTTCATCGACCAGGTTTAATACTTCTCTCTACTGTTAATTCGTTTGCTAG
This sequence comes from Arabis hirsuta, assembly GCA_964056655.1. Lineage (NCBI taxonomy): Eukaryota > Viridiplantae > Streptophyta > Magnoliopsida > Brassicales > Brassicaceae > Arabis > Arabis hirsuta. Next base: position 706,013 of record OZ053312.1, on the reverse strand, counting down.
CTCTTAACACTCAAGATCCGTTATGGGTTTTCGATTTCAATCCTAAAGTTGCAATCTTTATTTATGGTTCAGTAAACCCTAGAACAGTCTCTGTTTCGATTGGACATGAGTTAGTTTGAAGTAGTTAGATGCTGTTTTATAACAGATCTTAATCTGTTTTAAGCTCAAAGTAGTGTGTTTTACTGAGAAATTAAGTTTATGATTTTGTAGGCGATTTTGTCAAATGGGTTCTAAGCATAATCCACCAGGGAGTAACAGATCGAGAAGTTCGATATCTCTAATCATTGTGATTGGTTTATGCTGTTTCTTTTACCTTCTTGGAGCATGGCAAAAGAGTGGTTTTGGTAAAGGAGATAGTATTGCAATGGAGATAACAAAGCAAGCTCAATGTACAGATGTTGTCACTGATCTTGACTTTGAACCTCATCACAATACAGTGAAGATCCCTCAAAGATTAGCTGATCCGAAACCTGTTTCTTTCAAGCCGTGCGATGTGAAACTCAAGGATTACACGCCTTGTCAGGAGCAAGACCGAGCAATGAAGTTCCCGAGAGAGAACATGATTTATAGGGAGAGACATTGTCCGCCCGAGAATGAGAAACTGCGGTGTCTTGTACCAGCTCCTAAAGGGTATATGACTCCGTTCCCTTGGCCTAAAAGCCGTGACTACGTTCATTACGCTAATGCTCCTTTCAAGAGCTTGACTGTCGAAAAAGCTGGACAGAATTGGGTTCAGTTTCAAGGGAATGTGTTTAAATTCCCTGGTGGAGGAACTATGTTCCCTCAAGGCGCGGATGCATATATAGAAGAGCTAGCTTCTGTTATCCCAATCAAAGATGGATCTGTTAGAACGGCATTGGACACTGGATGTGGGGTAAGTCGATCTTCATTTTGCACTCTGGATATATGATTTGAATCTTCTTGATTCTGATTTTTCAATCTCTAGGTTGCAAGTTGGGGTGCTTATATGCTTAAGAGGAATGTTTTGACTATGTCGTTTGCGCCAAGAGACAACCACGAAGCACAAGTGCAGTTTGCGCTTGAGAGAGGTGTTCCAGCGATTATCGCTGTTCTTGGATCAATTCTTCTTCCTTACCCTCCAAGAGCCTTTGATATGGCGCAATGCTCTCGATGCTTGATTCCGTGGACTGCAAACGGTAAATATCAACTATCAAAATAGGCACAACATTGACATTTCATTCCCAGTTTATACTCATAAATGTTGTTTTTGCTTCTTGATTTCTTGTACAGAGGGAAAGTACTTAATGGAGGTTGATAGAGTCCTGAGACCGGGAGGTTTCTGGGTCTTATCGGGACCTCCGATCAACTGGAAGACCTATTACAAGACGTGGAACCGAACAAAGTCAGACCTCAATGCCGAGCAAAAGAGAATAGAGGAAATCGCAGAGTCCTTATGCTGGGAGAAGAAGTACGAGAAGGGTGACATTGCGATTTTCAGGAAGAAGATAAACGACAAATCCTGCGATAGATCAACAACATCAGTTGACACTTGCAAGAGAAAAGACACTGATGATGTTTGGTACAAGGAGATGGAAACTTGCGTAACACCGTACCCTAAAGTATCAAGCGAAGAAGAAGTAGCTGGAGGAAAGCTAAAGAAGTTTCCCGAGAGGCTATTCGCAGTGCCTCCAAGTATCTCTAAAGGTTTGATCAGTGGCGTCGACGCAGAATCTTACCAAGAAGATATTAAACTATGGAAGAAGCGAGTAACCGCATACAAGAGAATCAACAGACTGATAGGTTCCACAAGATACCGTAACATAATGGATATGAATGCCGGTCTTGGTGGTTTCGCTGCTGCGCTCGAATCGCCAAAATCTTGGGTTATGAATGTGATTCCAACCATTACAAAGAACACATTGAGTGTTGTCTATGAGAGAGGTCTCATTGGTATCTACCATGACTGGTATAACTTCTCTACACCATTAATGACAACAATCTCTATAGAATCATAAACAAACAAGCAAAATTCCAAATATCTTTTCATTTTCAAATCTTGCAGGTGTGAAGGTTTTTCAACTTATCCAAGAACATACGATTTCATTCACGCTAGTGGTGTCTTCAGCTTGTATCAACACAGGTAAAGATCACAAAACCCTAATTTAACCCTAAAGCTACAAACTTTCTCACAATTAGCAACCCTTAATTCAACCATAAAGTTCCAAGCTTTCTGATAATTAGCGAAACCCTTAATTTAACCCTAAAGCTACGAACTTTATGAGAATCAACAATCCTTAATTAGCCCTAAAGCTACAAACTTTATGAGCACAAACAAACCCTTTAATGTAGCCCTAAAATTACAAACTTTCAGAGGAATTTCAGACATATCTTAGTGATGAATTGGTCTCTTTCTCTGCTTGGCTTACTTAGGTTTTGTGCTAATTTCTTTTGTCAGCTGCAAACTTGAGGATATTCTTCTTGAAACGGATCGGATTTTAAGACCAGAAGGGATTGTGATTTTCCGAGACGAGGTTGATGTTTTGAATGATGTAAGGAAGATCGCTGATGGAATGAGATGGGATACTAAATTGATGGATCATGAAGATGGTCCTCTCGTGCCGGAGAAAATTCTAGTCGCCGTTAAACAGTATTGGGTCGCCGGCGACGATGGAAACAGTCCGGCGTCTTCTTCGTCTTCTTCTGATAATAGTGAAGAAGAGTAAAAACAAAAAAACTCAGGTATTTGATTTTAAAGTCCCTGTAAGTTTATATTATTACTTGATTTCACCATAAAGTTTTGTTAAGATCAATTAAACCCACAATGCTTATTGTGTATGTAGACTTCTTGTTACAAACCCAAGAACTGTGAAAATCTGCAAATTTGGCACTGATTATAATTTATAAGAATTTTAATGGTTTTTTTTTTGTTAATGCGAATTTGAATTCGGATAATGATGTGGTGCCGATACTATCACAAACCATAGAACTAATTTTATTTTATTTTGGTATTTGATTAGGTGAAGATTTTTAAGTTTGAAGTGTAGATCTATTTTACAACACTTGGAAAATTCTTATGAAAAAGGAAAGGAATCAGAATTTCCAGGAAAGAAAAGTGGAACTACAATATAGATGATGATCAAGAAGAATATGTGCATTTATGTTTTATTTTTGTTCACTAGTTTTTTATTTTGATGTTGAATGGAAAAATAAAATATTAGTTCCATTTTGTTTCCAAGGTAGTTAAGAATGGTTGTTATGGTGTGTTCCAGTAACCTTACAATTGTTTTATTCAATAATAGTTTGTTTTATAAAGAAAATTAAAATTGAGAAATTATAAACTTGAATTTGGATACATAGCATTCTCTGGATTTTGGACAATCCGAATTCCCATATATATAAACTTTCTCCGTTCCACAATAATACATTTTTTCTAAACAAAAAAATTGTTCCACAAAGATAAAATTTATAGTGTTTCAATATAATTAATGCTAATAGATTGTAAATTTTAATAAAATTATTAAAATACTATTAGTTAGAATTTTTTAAAAACTGTTTATTGTTAAAATCAATGCATTTATAATAGAAAATTAATTGATGTGTGAAAAACTCAGAAAATTCTTTTTAATGGAATGGAGGGAAGGAAGTATAAACTTGACCGAGTAATTTTTTGGAGTTGAAGCTCTTGATTTGTTTGGAACGATCCCAAGCTCCTGGGGTGTGTTACAAGCTCGAGGCTTTTAGACATTGGAAATTGGAAAAAAAAAAAAAAGTAAAAACAATAAAGAGAGGAGCATTTTTGATTGTTGGAAGTATTAGCAAAGACTTGATGACTCATTCCTAAATAGATTTTCCTTCGTTGCTTAGAGACATCGTTGATAGTGAGAAATGCACTTCCTCTTCTCGTTAAGGTGGTCTGATTTTTTTTTTTTTTTTTTGTGAAGTTTTACATCTCGTAGGTATGATGACCCTCTTAGCGTTGATTTTTTTTGTTTATGTGTAACGGCTATTTCCAATGTTTCTAATGTAATGAACAGCTAGCTCTCTTTATATTTTATAATCCAGATGCAACAAAAAATAATATCACTAATAGTATAATGACATTATTGTAGGGAAAAAGTTATTTCTAGATGTTGTACGTGTAAATGGATACTACTGTTTTGGAACAAAGCTATATATAGTTGTCATGGGTCACCTTTTGTCTCATGACTCTCATCATACGAAAACACATCATCGTGCACTAATTAAAACATATACAAATATAGAATACCATATACACAAACACATCATACATTAAATTATAAATATATACATTATCATATTAAAAACAATCATAACATTTTATAAATAGTGATATATCGTCGTTGTAATTAGACGAAGTTCTTTGGCTACAAACAAAAAGAAAGCAAATTATTATAAAGAATCACTTTTGAAGAATAAGAAGGATAGAATCATGGAATCAAAGGACCAACAAAAAGTAAAAAACAACACAGAGTCCAACAATTATTTTCGTCTTAGTGATGAGTCTAAAGATTTTTTTGTTTTATTCATTCAATTATTTGATTACAAGTTCAATACTCTGCCATTTTAAGTATGTAATGTTATAAAAGTCAGATATAACGGCTACGCATATTGAATTAGTACGCAGTTTTATTATAAATGAACCCCACTATCATTATATATGCACAGTAACTTACTTTTCATCACCTATATAAAGAGGTTATTCGATCGATTGTAAAAACATAACATTCAGACGAATAAGAAATATAATCTCTCTTTGCTTTCTCCTTTTTCAGTATACTATTTCCACCGGATATAAAATTTTCGTCTTTATTTATATTTATCGAAATCATAAATATTTTTACTCTTTTTATAACACGTTATCAGCACGATCACTCTAAAATTTCAACTTTCATATGTATACTTATTGTATCCTATGGTGCGGACTATTGTCTCCATGATAGTTTATTTATTTCTGTGATTGCTTTGTGCACCATAAATTATTTATTGCTTTATTTATGGTCGGTTAAACCGCCTGCTATTTTATTTATTTTTATGGCTGCCTATGCACCATAATTTATTTATTTACTGTTTTAATTATTTATGAATGGTTGAACCGCCTGGTTATTTATTTATCTATGTGGTTGTTTCACACACCATAATTTATTTATTTACTGTTTTAATTATTGATGGTCGGTTTAATCGCCTGAAATTTTATCTGTTGTTTTAATTATTTATTTAATATTCTCCCGTGGATGACTTTATCACCATAACCTTATTATTAATTCTCTGTTTATTTTATATGTAGTATATATAATATTTAACAATCTTTTCTAAAATTAATATTTGAACTGGTAAATTTATCTGATTGATTATCAAATATTTTCAGATTAATTTTTCTTTTCTCATCCGATTTTAACGGTCACAAAGAAAATATTTCAAAATAATTTTTAAAATTTTTTCACTTTAAAACGGCTATATAACGGCTAGTGAACAGTGATTTTAAATCTATAAATACACTCATATTTCACTCTTTCAAAATCATTCAAACATTTTATCTTCTTCCAATTTTTTTGTTCTCATTTTTAAGAAAAAAAAAATGTTTCGCTTGTTTTTTATTTTTATTATCGGTGTATTTCTTACCGCGATTTATGGTCTCTTCGCTGGAGAATTTACTCGCGAAGAGTTTATCATAAATATCGATTTACTCGTTTATACTTTAATGTTCTTTATAATTACGATTTTAATTAATGTATATGGTTTCTAAAATCATGTTATATTTCTAATAATAATATTTTTTCGATTTTATTTTTTTAGAAATCAAATAGCAAATATCGAAAAGCTTAAGATCCCAACACTCAAGGTCACTGGAGAAAATTACATATCATGGTCCACAAATGCTGAACTCTTTCTAGATTCTCAGTCTATAGCAGAAACCATTAAAGAAGGAAACAAATCGTCTGCACCTGCAAAGGCAAGGGTGGTTATTTTTCTTAGAAAACATCTAGATGAGAATCTAACGCATGATTATGCGAATGTAAAAGACCCTGTAGAGTTGTGAAAAGCTCTAAAAGAAAGATTTGACAATCAAAGGGCGATAACTCTCCCACATGCTCTTGATGAGTGGTCAAAATTAAGATTTCTTGATTTTGACACGGTGGATAATTATAATTCCGCCATATTAAGAATTGTGAATCGGTTGGAATATTGTGGTAAACCTGTGAGCAAAGCAGAAATGCTCGAAAAAACTTACCTGACATTCCACAAAGAGCATTTTGTTCTTGCAGAACAATACAGGAACTGCAAGTACAAGAGATTCTCCGAGCTGATTGTGACACTCATGTTAGCAGAGCAGAATAATCAGCTTATGATTAAAAACCACAATGCTCGACCTGTAGGAACCATTGCAATCCCTGAAGTGAATGCAATGGATGGCAAAATAGATGCAGATAATCAAGGGAGAGGAGGTCAAAACAATCAGGGTCGTGGTAGCCGATTTAATCGTGGTCATGGTGGCCGATTCAATCGTGGTCGTGGTCGTGGGAGATTCTATAATCCACAAGGACAGTCATTCAAATGGGTCCGGCCTGAGCAACAATCCAAAGGGAAAGAACAGAAAGGCAATATCACCCAGAAGCGTGAAGGCGTTTGCCACAGATGTGGATGCCAAGGCCATTGGTCCCGAGTGTGTCGTACTCCTTTGCACCTTTGCAAATTGTACCAAGAATCAGTCAACGGTAAAAGAAAGGAAGTGAACCTGATGGAACACCCTGAAGGTGATACACATCTCGACGCCTCAGATTTTGAGGATGATACCGAAATGACTGACATTGCGGATGTATAAAAAGCTTGTAATAAGACTACTGAATAGTCTTTGCCTATGTGATGTATAATATTATGTTTTTCCGTTATTAGAAAAATAATGTTGTTTTTAATAACAGTTTAATATATAATTATTGTGTGTTTTTCTTTTAATGAATAAAATTTATTCTTCTTTTATTGGTGTCTATCTTGATCACAGGAAATGGAAAGCAAAACAAACGGAATGATATCCAAAGAAAATATTAGAGAAATTTGTATACCAGATAGTGGAACAACGCACACTATTCTGAGACATAGAAAATATTTCTCTGATTTAAAACCAACGAAAATCGTTGTGAATACAATATCGGATCCTGCAGACTTGATTGAAGGAACTGGTAAAGTCAACTTTACTTTACCGAATGGAACAAAGTTTTCCATAAATAATGCATTGTTTTCTCCGAATTCGAGAAGGAATTTGTTGAGTTTTAATGACATATATCTTCAAGGTTTTGACACTCAGTCCGTAACTGAGAATGGAAAGAAGTATATGCTCATTACTTCTGATAAATCAGGAGAAAAACAAATTCTAGAGAAAATACCAAAGTTTTCTTCTGGTTTGCATCATACATACATAAATACGATAGAGTCGTATTTAGCAATCAAACGAAATCCAGAAGATTTCACATTATGGCATGATCATCTTGGTCATCCAGACACTTTGATGATGCGAAAGATCATAGAGAACTCACATGGTCACCCACTGAAAATCCAGGAGGTATATCAGGGGAATAGAAAGACATGTGTTGCATGTTCTCTTGGCAAATTGATCATAAGGCCATCCCCAACAAAGGTTGATAAAGAATCACCAAAATTTCTTGAACGAATTCAAGGCGATATATGTGGACTAATACATCCATCATGTGGACCATTCCACTATTTTATGGTGTTAATTGATGCATCCAGCAGATGGTCACACGTTTGTCTATTATCATCTCGAAATATGGCATTTGCGAGATTTTTAACTCAGATAATCAAACTAAGGGATCAGTTTTCTGATTATCCAATTAAAAGAGTTAAACTAGACAACGCTGGTGAATTCACATCTCAAGCCTTTAATGATTATTGTACGGTAACGGAGATTGATGTTGAACATCCTGTAGCTCATGTTCATACACAAAATGGTTTGGTTGAATCATTAATGAAACGTCTGCAATTAATTGCAAGACCGTTGATCATGAGATCAAAACTCTCACCTTCTGTATGGGGACATGCTATTTTACATGCAGCAGCACTTATCCGAGTAAGACCAAGTGCATATCATAAATACTCCCCACTACAACTAGTATTTGGTCATGAACCAAATATTTCTCATCTAAGGATTTTTGGTTGTGCGGTGTATGTGCCTGTAGCACCCCCACAACGTACAAAGATGGGACCACAAAGAAGGTTAGGAATATATGTTGGCTATGATTCACCATCTATTATAAGATACTTAGAACCTCAAACTGGTGATGTCTTTACGGCACGGTTTGCCGACTGCCATTTTGATGAAAAAGAATTCCCAGTTCTAGGGGGAGAAAACAAACAAGTAGGAAATGATATAAGGTGGAATGTGCCATCTTTATTACATCTCGATCCTCCTACGAAACAGTCCGAACTGGAAGTTCGACGAATTATGCATTTGCAGAGTATAGCAAATCAGTTACCAGATACTTTTGCAGATACTAAGACAGTAACTAAGTCGCACATTCCAGCTGCAAATGTTCCTGCTCGGATTGAGATTCCTGCAGAATCTGGAAGAGCAGATGATACACGAGAGTCTAGGACACGCCTGAAACGTGGAAGACCTGTTGGTTCTAAGGATAAAAACCCTAGGAAGAAAAGGGAAATTGAAAATGTTGATGTTCCCAAAGTAGCTGAAAATACTTTGGAAGAATCACATCAAGGAACGAATGATGATGTGGAACACATGAACCTAAAGAAAACCATGAGATCTCTATTAACTATATTCATAACGGAAAAGTTTGGAATCGAAATGAGATGGTTATTGTGGATGACGTTTTCTCATATCTTGTGTCGAAAGAGATAAATGAAGAAAACGAAGATCCAGAACCTCAGTCCGTATATGAATGTAGAAAGAGGGATGACTGGAGAAAATGGAAAGAAGCCATTCAAACCGAACTTGATTCGTTAAACAAACGAAGTGTATTCGGACCGATTGTACTTACACCTGTAGATGTAAGACCGGTTGGATATAAATGGGTTTTCGTCCGGAAACGAAATGAGGATAATGAAATTACGAGATTCAAAGCTCGTCTTGTGGCTCAAGGTTTTTCTCAAAGACCTGGGATAGATTATGAGGAAACCTATTCTCCTGTCATGGATGCAATAACTTTTAGATTCCTGATGAGTCTAGCCGCTTGCGAAAATCTAGAGATGCGTCTCATGGATGTTATTACTGCTTATCTGTATGGATCATTAGATACGGATATCTATATGAGAATCCCTGATGGGTTTAAAATGCTAGAAGCATTAAGTTCCAAACCCAAAGAATTATGTGCAATCAAATTGCAAAGATCATTATATGGACTAAAGCAATCTGGACGTATGTGGTATAATCGTCTCAGTGAGCATTTAACAAAAGAAGGATACGTGAACAATCCAATATGCCCATGTGTTTTCATCAAGAAAACAACATCAGAATTTGTGATTATTGCGGTCTATGTTGATGATCTAAATATAATTGGAACTCAGGAAGAAATACAGAAAGCCTCAGAATATTTAAAAGGGGAATTTGAAATGAAAGATCTCGGACAAAAAAGTACTGTCTTGGTTTACAAATTGAGCATTCTCAAAAGGGTATATTTGTATATCAATCTACATATACCAAAAGAGTGCTAAAACGATTTAATATGGATAAGGCAAATCCATTGAGTACCCCCATGGTCGTTAGATCACAAAATGTCGAAAATGATCCATTTCGACCACATGAAGAAAATGAGGAGATACTTGGTCCTGAAGTACCGTACCTAAGTGCAATCGGAGCCCTCATGTATCTTGTGAATTGTACTCGGCCTGATATATCATTTGCTGTTAATCTTTTGGCAAGATTTAGCTCGTCCCCTACACGAAGACATTGGAATGGGATTAAACATGTTTTCCAATATCTTCAAGGGACGATTGATTTAGGATTGTTTTACCCTAAAAATCCAAATGGCCAAATGGTGGGTTTTGCAGATGCAGGATATTTGTCTGATCCGCACAAAGCAAGATCACAAACAGGATACGTTTTCACCGTCGGAGGCACCGCTATATCCTGGCGTTCCCAGAAGCAAACGCTTGTAGCTACTTCCTCAAATCATGCTGAGCTTATCGCACTCCATGAAACAAGTAGAGAATGCGTATGGCTAAGGTCAATATGTCAACACATTCGATCATGCAGTGGATTACTTGTAAATATGGAGCCGACAATATTATATGAAGATAATGTCGCATGCGTCGCCCAAACAAAGGAAGGATATATTAAAAGTGATAGAACCAAACATATCCCTCCAAAGTTCTTCTCATACACCCAAGAGCTTGAGAAGAATAAAGACATTGAAGTAAGATATGTTCGATCATGCGACAATGCTGCATATCTCTTCACGAAATCACTACCTACTTTTGTATTCAAGAAACATATATATGACATTGGAATGCGCCATCAGCGAAATCTATAAACTTGATCACTCGAGGGGGAGCATGCGTAGTTGCACTCTTTTTGTCCTTCTATGGTTTTTCCCAATGGATTTTCCTAGAAAGGTTTTTAACGAGACAACAGAAGACGCGACACAATAGACATAGTGACACTGGTCTCCAAGGGAGAGTGTTATAAAAGTCAGAGATAACGGCTGCGCACACTGAATCAGTACGCAGTTTTATTACAAGTGGACCCTACTGTCACTATGCATGCACAGTTACTTACTTTTCATTGCCTATATAAAGAGGTTATTCGATCGATTGTAAAAACATAACATTCAGACGAATAAGAAATATAATCTCTCTTTGCTCTCTTCTTTTTCAGTATACTATTCCCACCGGATATAAAATTTTCGTCTTTATTTATATTTATCGAAATAATAAATATTTTTATTCTTTTTATAACATGTATGTTGTTTTTGAACTATAACATTTTTCATAAAAAAGAATGCGTGTATATCTCGAATCTTGGTACACAATTTTAATGACTTGTCCTTCGTAGATAAAGAATATTTTTTTGGCTTATCCTCCGAAAACCTAATCCATCCTACTCATATCAATAGTGGCTTTAGAATTCTTTTTTTTTTTTTTTGACGTTCTATTTTTGTTTTACAAAAGTCATCTTTTTATATCTTTTTTTTATATCTTCAACGCACGTTATTTCATAACTCTGATTGATGTACCACCTCTTATATAAATAACAAATCACGATGCTTTTATCTTTTCTATATTGATCTTTTTTAATCACTGTTTATACTGTTTTTTACTTTGTTATTATCTTGTACCAACCAACAAAACTATGTAACGTTTTGTGTTACATATAGAATTCTATAAAACATCTAAATAGTTAATTTTATTTGAGAAACCATATTATATTAATAAAAATGTCATTATAATTTTGTAAATACATGTAAAAAATCAAAGTAAAATGGAGAAAGTAGTAATGGGATAATTTATCTTTGATATGTAAAAAATATCAATATGGCACACAAAATATCATTTTGGCCAAAGCAATTTGGCCAAGAAAAAATATCATTTTGGCCAAAGCAATGCAATAATAATATTATTAAAATACGTTAATTATTTAAAACAGCGCTTTTAGTTTACAAGACACGGTTCAATCCCCGGTTTAAGTGAATGAAAATCAATCTTTTGATCAAAAAAAAGTTTACAAGACACGTGAAATGGAAAAGGCGTTTTCACGAGCACGATCTTAAGTTTATCTTGTGTCGGACTAATAAAAATTAAATGATTCAACAAGGACTAACTACCACAATTTTCTTTAATCATGAACTAAGAAAGTAGAAGCAATTATTTCAATCATTTTGTATATAACGCAAGAGATTTCAAATTAGTTTCTTCCCCACTGAGATATATATGAAAAAACATATCTTTTAAGTAAAAATCAAAAAGGCGAGTTGAAAAAAAATGTGTGGCTAAAACTAAAAGAAAAGAGACTATATAGACTCAAGAGCATTGGGATACCTAAAAAGTCAGAACTTCATTCAATTACATAACATATACAAACATAAAATTTGACAAATGTTAGTTGTCTGTTTCATGTGGAACAACGGAACATGATGAAACATAAAGAATACATATATATATATAAACTCTTTAAAGTTTTCTAAGTTCGTCGTATAAGATATTTTTATGCAAATTATAACTCAATTATATACTTTGTGATCATTTTTTTTACAATCTTTTCATCATTAACTGAATTATACTAATTTTTTTTTTTAATATATGCTATTTTTGGTAAAATATCTTTATTTGAAGCGAAAAAAATATGTATAGAAAACTAAACTGATTTGCGTTAATATTTGAACCGAACTAAATTATATCTTTTTATATTTTAGATACTGAAACATAGTTCTAACATAATCAAACCAATAAAAACTGAAGAGAAAGTAAATTTATTTTATAAATTAGAAGTTTATTTGACTAAGAGCTAAATTTAAACTGAAATAATTTAAGATCTAAAGTTGAACCAAAAGTTATACATATTCGGTTTTATTTTGATTACGTTCTAAACCCAACAACTAAAAAACTTCCTATAACACTTCTATTAAGTAAAAAGAATGACAATATATTTCTGAGTTATAAGAACATGATTAACGGTAAGACGTTAATGAATCTCTTAAATACTAGTATATTCTAATCACTTCTATTTAGTTTAATTATTTTTGGAAATATATAACATTGTCAACCAATGATAATAGAACATATAGTATTGAAGTCTCAAAATAATAAGAAACGTTTCTCACATTCCATACGTCTTTCTCTTGTTTTTTTATTTTATTTTATTTTTTAATTAGTTAGATACTCTATAAAAGACTTACGTTAATCATGCTCTAAGAATTTTTGATTTTTCATTTTGTAAAGAAACTGTGATTTAAGTTACAAAAACCACCATTTGAAACTTGAGGTGAAACTGTGTGCTATTCAGTATTTTCTTATATCACACTCATATAAATGTTTTTGTTTTCTTTCTAATTTTGGGCCAAATTAAATAGTCGGTTATGTACAAGCTCGTTCACTACAAGGTCGACTAGTTGTGTATCCTATTTTAGGGGCGTTTTTTCAAAATTTATAGAATATAAATCTAAAGAATTTTCACGTTCTACATAATTTCCATAAGCAAATTACTAACTTTAGTAATTTCACTGTTCTTTAAATCACGGCTGTTAAATTATGCATTAATTTTTTATGTTATTGGATTTGATAAATACCATGATTCACAAATTTTCAAGTTCTATATAATTTCCATAAGCAAAATACTAACTTGGAATATGATATATTGTCTTAGATTACTTCTTTGACAATACATGCCTTATAAAATGAGCGAAAACACCAAATAAAAACCGAAAACAATCACAACTATAATTTTCGTAAAAATTTATAGTCAAAACCATATATTCATGTTTCCGTTAGGATTAGACAACAGCAGATCATAATTTGGCATCTTCTTTTTTACGAAATTACAAATCTTCGTTTAGTGTCAAAAATGGTGTCTTCTTATAATTGAATAGAATTACATATATAGCAAAACCTGCATAAATGATTCATCAGAATTTCTATAGAAAAACGTCGCCTAACAAACACTAAAAAGGAACATATCAGTTAATCACCATCGGAAAAGGACAATCACCAGAAAAAATTAGATAGTCTTCTCAACGAAAAACCATGCATACATCGATCGACTATGTTCTCAATTTCTCTTCTAGAACGTACTGATTATAATAAAAGAAAGCAAAAGTACCACCGAAGCCGTCTAGAGGATATATGGCAAAAATGATAAGTTTTGGTTGATCATTTTTTTTGTTTTTGTTTTGCTAAAATTTTGGTTGATCGTGTTAATCATCGTTAAATAGTTTCGTTTTTTGTTTTCTTCCTTAAAACTGACAAAGTTATTTATCTATCTCGTGTTTTTAAATAGCATAGATTTTAAGCCTAAGAAAATATATCATATTATTTTAATTGATAACACGGTATTTTACGATACCATGTTTAAATCACACGTGAAAATTAATTTGTTTTAGTAGTGTAACTGTTAATATTGACCCAATTTTGTTATCTTTTAAGAAAGGAATACGATCAAAGCTCGATCAATAAACTAATTATTCACGTATGATTATGTGCAAAAGAAAAATAAACCAATTACATTCAAAAGAAAAAGAAAAACAATTATGGTCACGGTGTAATGAACTAGAGAAAGCAATTATCAATCAAATGAATGAAAAAAACGACCATATAATAATGATTTTTTTTTCTATTTTAGTCTAGTGATAAAGGGTATACTATTTTCACGTTCTTAAAACATTTTTTTTTTCTTTTATTATTCATAATATTTATCAAGTTTTCAAAAAGAGATGTTGTTATATATTATCAGCGTTATTACAAAAAAAAATAATTGTTTAATCTATTAAAACTAGGTTTTAGTGTTTTATGATTATTTTGTAAAAAGAAATATTCTTTTTACTTAATTGTGCTATTGGACGCTTACTCTGCTATTTTATTATTGCTTTAATATACTATTTAAGATTATGTTTTTTTCCAAAAATAACTGTATGGATAATTTTTATTTTTAACATTGTATATACACACATATATATTACTTGAGTTTGAATATACTCGATAATATAACAAAATCGGTTGTCAAAAGTACAGTGATTTAGTGGTAACAAAGATGTTAGTTCTTTTGTGTCCTGAATTTAAGTTTTTTTTTGGTATGGAGAGCAGTGCACGGTTTATAGAAAACATCATTAGTGTAAGTTTGTAGACTATATTGTGTGATCAATTGATGAAGATTTCTTAAACATTGAAATACGATGGAAAAAAGTTGCATTGCATTTTGACCCCAAAAAAAAAAAAAAAAAGTTGCATGAATGACTCAACTTACGCTCTCGTTTGAAAAAAGATAAATCTTGGATATGGTCAAACTAAAGTTTCTACTGCCGGTACGAAAAAAGAAACTAGAGTTTCCATTGGTTGCCGTATATGCTTAGTTTTAACAATCAATGTTTTTTGTTTTATCAAGAAAATAACAGTCAAGAAAATAAAAAAGGAGTTAAATTTAGACCAAAAAAGAAAAAAGAAAAAAAAGAAAGAAGGAGTTAATAAGACAATAGAATAAATGAGTAATTTTTTTTTTTAAATTGAAATTTAATTGCGTAGGTTTAATTTAAAGTTTAGTGTAAGTGAGAGTAGAGATATGAAGGAAATAGGTTTTAATTAAAATACGATGTTTGGTTGAATTCAATTGTTGCTTTGAAATTACACACACATGTCATCATAAAAGTTGGGCAAGGAGATTGAAAGATGGAACCTCTTCAAAAAGTTTTTTTTCTACCTTTTACATAAATAATTATTTTCATCCAAAATTTAAACAAAATAATGGTTCAATGCTTAAGATTCATCTTTGGACATAATAAACGTTTTTAATGACAAAAAAAAAATCAAAATTTTGTAGATCTCGGACAATTAGTTTAAGTGCGGTATGAGATTACAACGGTTAACAGAAAAACATAGAATACCATCAAATAAAATTCAAGAACTCTAAGAACTGTATGCAAACTCAAACGAACATATGGGAGTTTGTTTGCATGGTTCATCTTTTCAGATTTTAGCTAAATATATATATGGTGTGAATACTTTATAAATGATTTATTTTTTTCATCTTAGTTTAATTTTTTGTTTCCAATTTATTATTTGATTTCTTGCACAGTTTGGATTGGGTACCAATGGGTAAGATTTCATTTTTATCTTTTTTGTTATAATATCTCAAAATACCTATTTTGTAAATAAAAATTGAGCTAATGTGGATATATATTGATATTTTAAGGGAAGTTAAAATATGTGGATAAAATGATATTTTAAGGAAAGTTAAATTTCTTTCTTCTTTTGTCAAGGAAATTAAACTTACATATATATTAATTGAAAAGTCAACAAATTAATTAACCTTTATCTCTTTTTTTAATACTCAATTAACCTTTTATCTTAGTGAGGCCTTTTTATTTATTCCCTTTTATCTTTGTGTATAATCCAATGACAATAACAACACTAGTCACCAACTTATTATAACTCTTCATCCATTTTCTCTCTCTAAAAATCACCATTTCCACCTACTGGTTTTTAACTTTGAATGTGAGAGAGACACAGAGAGAGAGAGAGCTTGAAGAAGAGGGTTTAAGCAGATCTGCAAGAATCACTCTCAGGTATGGTGTTACCTTAAAAAATATGTAATTACTCATTAATTTGACTTCTGGATTGTGAAAGTTTGTTTTTTTTTTTTTGATCAAATTATATATATGTTCATTGCATGTGATTTGAGCATCTCTTCTCTGGGAAACTTTGGATTTTAAGATCTTCTACTTCTTCTGTTAATTGAAGAAAAAAAAAAAATCAATTTTTAATAATTTGTTTTGTAGAAGGGGCAACTTTTGATTGGATCATGATTCTTCTTTCTCTCTGGGTATTTTATTTCAATTTTTTCCCAAAATTCTAGGGATTTGCTTCTTTTTTTTGTTCTCCTTCTTTGGTTTGTGTCATTAGTCCTTGTTTAAGTTTAATTAAATCATTAATTAGATATACTGCATGCATGAGTTAAACAACAATTAAAAGTCTAATTAAGATGTAAGAACAACAACAAAAAAAAATCAATTAAACTATTAATATATTCACACTCAAAATGATTCAAAAAACTTTGTTAGATTTCATGACATGGTGGTCCACTTTTTATAAATTACGAAATCAAGTTCCTTATGAATTATTCTTATCTCATCAATAATACACTTCGCCTTTTTGTATATTTTACTTTTCTCTGTTTATTCCTTTAGAGAGAAAACTTATTCCATTTTTCATGTTTTTTTTGTTTTAATTAGTCAGTGATCTAGTCAGCCGGCGAAGACAGTGACGGCGGCGGAAAACGGCGGTTTTGGCCGCAAAAACGATGCAAAACCAGCTATGGTTATTACCACTGATGATATATCAAATTGGGAAAATTTTCCAAAAGGAATTAAGGTTCTTCTTCTTCTCCTCGACGGAGACGACGGTAGCGATGGCTTCTCCGCCGCGGAGATTCGATCAAAACTCGAATCAATGGATTATATCGGTAAACCGCTAATTTTCCTCTGTTTCTCTCTTGAACCATTTTTTACTCAAGATTATTATTTAATGGTATGTATAAATAAATAATCATATATGCTAATTATGTTTAGAAGTTTATAATTTTAGTGTGTTACTTTAGCTCGTACAGTTACAAGTCCCGTGACGATTTCAATTTTTTGGTTGTTCATAGTCTATTAATGAATTTATAACATTATATGAAACCAATTTATTAATATGCAAGTTGGATGGTGGCAAAACGCAGCGTTTTAGGCGGTTGAACGTTGATACAGAAGTAGTAAAAGCTTGTGCAGTTATGTTTTGGAGTTTTGTTAGTTAACAGTAATTATATTTATGGAGTTTTGTTGAAAGAGCTGTGTTTTTTAGTGTTTAGACTATGGATTTAGTTTTTGAGTTTTTGGAACTTGCTTGCAGTTACTACATTTACTGATGAATCCGAAGCTGTCTCTGCGGTTTTCAAGAACCCGGAGAGCTTTCACATAGCAATCGTCGAGGTGAATACGAGCGCAGAGAATGAGAGTTTCAAGTTTCTTGAAGCTGCCAAAGACCTTCTTCCTACTATAAGTATGTGAACCTTTTACAAGTATCCTTATAAGTTTCTTTACAATACGAAAAAAATCGATGAAATGTAGATTTGCCTTTGTCGTTACAGTGATTTCGAGCGATCATTGCATCACAACTACGATGAAATGCATAGCGGTAAGTGAATGCGATTTGTATTTGCTTAGATGTGTAAAATGTTGGTTATGTGATGAGAATTGACAAGTCTTTTCCAGCTTGGTGCAGTTGAGTTCCTTCAAAAACCGCTCTCACCGGAGAAACTAAAGAATATTTGGCAGCATGTCGTTCATAAGGTTCAGTTAGTTTTTCGTTTCTTTAATTTCTTGATAAAATAGTAATCATCTAAGAAAGGTACATTTTGTTGTTGTTAGGCATTTAACGATGGAGGTAGTAGTGTTTCGGGATCACTTAAGCCAGTGAAAGAATCCGTAGTCTCGATGCTTCATCTCGATACGGATATGACAATCGATGAGAAAGATCCGGCACCGTCAACCCCGCAATTAAAACAAGTTTCGCGGTTACTAGATGGCGATTGCCAAGAGAACATAAATTGCTCAATGGAAAATGAAAATTACCCGACCGAGAAGGAGAACACAGAAGATCAAGACAGCGGTGAATCCAAATTAGTCGACACTACAAATCGCGAATTAAATGACAACAAAGTGGCTGTCAAAGAGGAGAAAGAAGACAGCGAGAAAGAAGAAGGAGAAAGTGAAACCGGAGATCTGAGAAGCGAGAAGACAGATTCAGTTAATTGTCATAAGAAAGAAGATGACATCAAATCTATTAACAAATCATCCGGTATCAAGCACTTGTCTGGTAACAAAACTAATCGAAAGAAGGTAATGTCTGATTTCTGTTTACGCTCCTTGGTGCGAAACGATTCAAGCTCTCCTTGATCAATATTATCTAGTTCTATTTTTTCTCTAGGTGGACTGGAGTCAAGAGCTGCACAAGAAGTTTGTGCAAGCGGTCGAGCAACTCGGAGTAGATCAAGCGATACCTTCACGGATTCTTGAGTTGATGAAAGTAGAGGGCTTAACTCGACATAATGTAGCTAGTCACCTTCAGGTAGTTGACTCCAAATGGTCGAATGTTTCGCAAGATGTTTGAATTCTTGTGAAATGTTACGGAATCTTTTGAGTTTTTGAGCAGAAATTTCGGATGCATAGGAGGAATATTCTTCCAAAGGATGATCATAACCATAGATGGATACAATCTAGAGAGAACCATAGACAAATAAAACGGAATTATAACGGTTTTCAGCAGCAACAACACCCCGTAATGGCTTATCCCGTTTGGGGAGTTCCCGGTATTCATGCGCCAGGAGCAATACCGCCATTGTGGCCGCCACCGCTACATTCCTCCTGTCAACCACCTCCGTGGCATTGGAAACCACCTTATCCAACGGTAACATTGTAGCCTCTCTTTATTAGTCAAGACTCGAGTTGAGTAAAACATATTTATCACTAATAAGTAACCAACTTCGAATTTAACGTTAAATCATCATCTTATTGCTTATATCAATATACATTTTAGCGCTGCGTTCTCTATCAAACATAAATTGTGTTAATGTTATGTCGACATTTTATTTGGTCGTGTTTCAGGTGAACGGTAATGCATGGGGTTGTCCGGTTGGACCGGCGGTGACCGGACCATTTCATACTCCTATGGTGAATATTATCACAAATTTTATATTTTTGAAACTTAATCATCAAATAAATTGGATTTTTTAAAATTGTTTCCGTTGTTCACAGAATACTATCAGCGGCGGATTTCAATATCCCGCCGGAGCTGAAACCGGCTTCAAAGTAATGCCGGTGACTCAGCCGGTAAGTGTCACAAATTCTTTATTTTAACCTTTGAAATAATAATTTATAACTGAAAAAATACGTGAAACCTGGTCTAATGTTTTTGTTATGTTGTAGAGTTATATAAATATTTATTTGTATTTTGGGTTTAAATTAATGTTTTACGGGTCGGGTCAGGACGAAGAAATGATCGATCAAGTGGTTAAAGAAGCGATAAGCAAACCGTGGCTGCCGCTACCGCTCGGGCTAAAACCGCCATCCGCCGATAGCGTTTTGGCTGAGCTTTCACGTCAAGGAATCTCAGCCGTCCCTTCTTCCTCCTGCCTCATCAACGGCTCTCGTCATCTTCGCTGACGTGTCCATAAACAAGACCCAAGGAGATGTGATGACGTCATGCGTGGCGTACTTCTCCGTATCTGACGGTCCGAAGCGGGAAACTTTATTTTGGATCGAAGAGAGTTTTTTTTCTCTTTTTCTTAGTTATAAAAAAATATTCTGATTTTGTAATAATAAAAGTAATTATTGAGATGAAGATCGGACGGTGAAGATGTAAGCCACGTCGTTGGTTTGAGAACCATGAGTGGAATCTGCGGCTGTAAATAGATCTCGGACACGAGATTTTTTGACAAGTCGGAATCTGACGTGTACTGTAATCTTCTTTTTAGTGGGTATTGTCGAGGTGGGTCCTACTGAAGAATTTAATAGTTGACACATTTTTAGGTGATGAAATGAATAAAATAAAAAGTACAACTCAAAGATTCCGTGATGACATTTTTGTTTATTTTTCTATAAATTCCAAAAGAAAATAACAACAAAACAATAATTGTTTGATACTATTTGTAAGAGTATTCGAGAGAAGAAAATTAACAACATTTTTCTTGTAGGGTTCGATAGAAAATGGGACACGAACTTATTTCTTTTGTCACATCAGACTTCAATTTCATTCCAGCAATTGGATTTTATTAATTTGAAATTATGTGACATTTTGTTGTAGATGAAATGAAATCTCTATGTTCAAAATGTGTATCTTTGATATTTTTTTTATAGGTGATGTAAATAATATATGTAATAAGCAAAAAAGTACAACCCAAAAGATTCCGTGAATGATGACATTTTTTTTTGTTTCATTTTTCTATAAATTCCAAAGACACAACGAAACAATAATTGTTTGATTAATATTTTGGGTAAGGAAATGTTTTTGGTCACATCATACTTAATTTTTTGTTTTTACATTCATAGATGTGTTTATTCATTCCAGCAATTGGATTTCGATTTTAAATTATTTGACATTTTCTTATAGATGATATATGACACAGATCTCTAGAATTATCCTCTTGTTTGAAGCATTTTTTTTTGTTTTGGTAATCTTGTAAGCCTGACGTTTGATCATTTATATAAAATAAGAAAAGGAAATGAAATCTCTCTGTCCAAAGGGATCAGAAGATGGGCTCATTTGTGACTTGTGAGATGGCTATATCTAAAGCAAATGATATATTCATTGTTCTGTGTAGTTTAGTGGAAGTGGAGTTGAACTCTCATATTCTCGCAGCTAAAAGCTTCTCACAAATGGACACAATTTATGATTTCGGGGCGATATAGATTCTACTTCATGTTGACAACATTTCTAAAAAATGAGATATATGCATTCCTAATTTATTTGAATTTGTCACGAAAATAATATATGTATTTCTTCATTTCCGGTCGAAGGAAGAAAAGACAATATATATAGTATAATCCAATCTCTAAGAAAATACATTTTCTTATTTATTGCTTGAAAGGCAGAACTGGCAAACACATGATTGAATTTGAAGTGTAACATTTGACAAATAGAGTTGTATAAGTCTTATAACTCATGATGGGCCTAAAAAGGAGACATGTTCAAAATTGGGCTTGAATTATAACTTTTCAATAAATAATATGACTTCATACAAAGTAATGATAACAAAATGAAAAGTCAGAAGATCTAATATGTGGAGCTCGAAAACAAATACAATATCTCCAATATTATAAAATCGTTTATCACAATTCTCATAAATGAAAAAAACCAACACTAAGAAAAACAAAAAAAAGTAGGCAATACAAAAAAATATTCACGATTTTTTTGAGTGCACGAATTTGCATATATTTTTTTTTATTTGGCGGGATTCAACTAGATACCAACTATATTTTTGGAGTGCACGAATTTGCATCAATTATAACATATCGAACCACATGATTTAATTTTTCTGAATACGCTACCAAGTTGTTTTCCTACCATATTATCATGCAAAATAATTTTGCAAATTTTCCAAACATTCAAGGCGTTATTTATATTTCTAAAACAATTATCGATGCATACCTTATCTGAGTGAGCAAAAGTTTAAAAATTTCGATAGAGCAAAGCTAAAAATGTTTTGTATCAGTATTATTTTCAGTTGGTAAGAAAGACCGAGAAAAAAAAAGAGCTTGCTGTTAATATTTTGGATATTCTAGTAAATTGATTTCAACTTTCAAAACAAAAAAAAACACCTACTAAAGTTATAGAATGCGTAGTTTAATTTGAGTTAGCAGTATCAAATGATATGATAATATGATGAGCAAGACAGCTATTAATCAATGTAATTAAAAAGGTACTAATAAACCTAATGGTCGAGAGTGACACTCGTTAGCCGTGTGACACTATGACACATTTCGGTCATCCACTATTTCTAAGTGCTAGTGCTTAACTATTTTTTTTCTTGTTAGTTTATCATCTATTATTTAATTATAATATCACTATTTAACAGTCCAAGAACAAAATGTCAACTAAAAAAACATTCAAAGAACAAAAAATTACCATTAATCACACCAATGTAGAAAACATTAATTTAAGGGTTAATTTAGTTAAAAACCAAGAAAAAAACATATTAACTAACCAAAACTGCTAAACCAAGATCTATGATTTTGTTACATGTGAAGGTTTTGATTAGTTATTAAATTTTAATTGTTTTCTTGGTTTTAACCCAGTTAGTATCCCTTAATTTAAACGGTTTGCAAAAAAAGATTACATGATTCGCATCATTCACTCAAGAAACATTTAGTTCCAACGCAATAGAAGAAAACTTGTTTTTAAAATTCTAATTTCGCAGCGTTCATGATCATATCGTTAAAGAATACTATTTTTCTTTCTAAAAACTATGTTAAAACATCAAAACGCACCATTCGGTGCTTGATTTGTATCTTGCGAGCGATGTTGTGATCGTTATAAACGCCCAAAACATACTCTTAGAACTAATTTATACTATTAGACAGCTCAAAACACAAGACTACAAACATTTCTTTCCATTTGTACCTAGCTTCTGGTCCATCCTACATATCGAAGATATTTTTTATTGTATTTGTGTGATGATAGTTCCATTCTCTTGCATGGTGGGATCTCCAACTCTCTCAAAACCCGTATGGTCTAATATTAACCCAAAGTGTGGAAGAAAAGATAGTGAGTTCTGATGTAAGATATATCAGCCATTCCACTTTCAATTTGTAATTTTGTATACAAACAAACACACATCACCCTCATTTTATTCCTTTGTCAGTAAGAAACAAAAAAAAAATTGAAATAAAAATTATTTACTCTTATAATTAAAAACGAATATTTGAATTTTATATTATATTTGGGATATCATTTGCACTGCTGTGTAGACAAAGACCAGTGACTTTCCTTATGTACAAATTAATTAATTAATTTTTTATAAGTTGGTTTTAGGAAATGTCTAGGTATGAGATTAGGGACAAAAACGTCGCCGTTTCGCTGTGACGGGTCAGTTCAGTGGCTCACAGCTGTGTATGGGTACAGTAACGGTACTTTATAACCGACATCTACCAGGTTTTATTTTTTCCAATTTTGTACCCCTATTTTGTATTCATCAAAAGAGAACTACAATTCACTTTTATTTTCTCATGTTAAGGTTAATCACGACTTAGGAATTTGTTTTAATTTATAACTTAATCACAAATATTCCACATGTGTTGAGTTTTACTTTTAAATAAGCTATTTTACAATGACATGCAAATCAACACCCAACTAATTTGCGATTTTGTCATTATATCATGGAACCCTTATATCATTTTGCAAATAATTTTCAGATTTTGTTTATGTAGAAAATTATTTTCTTCTCAAACAAAAGAAGCCAAAAGCATATTTGTAAGACGGACGTAGGGTCGAGTAATCACTTCACAAGGGATGTATATCTTCTCTTTCTTTTGGTCGCTACGTCAAAGAGTGTATATTATTGTGTGGATCGTAAGTTCGTAACCTACCTTTTTAAAATTAGGGTTAACCGGCTTAGATAACTTAAAAAAAATGAGAAATTTTTAAAAATAATATTTTTTAAATGTCATTTTACAAAAATGTTACACGTTTAAAATTTTTACAAAAATGTCATTTTTCAAAATTATTTTTTTATATTATTTATGTTTGAGTTAATAATGTTCTATTAGGATTTAGTTTTGAGTGTTTAGGAGGTTTTAGGTGTCAAAACATTTTTTAAGGTTTAAAATTTTAAGATATATGTTTTTATAAATCTATAATTAGTGTTATTTTTGTAAATGGACACCCTTAAATGGCATTCTTGCAAATGTATACACAAAAAGTGATATTTTTGTAATTGTCCATTAATTATAATTCAAAAACTAAACAAATACCTTTACGTGGCAAAATCTCATCCATTAATTTTAAGATTTTTTTGTTAGTTTTTGAATTATAATTTTTTTTGGCTAACTAGCAAATGGACCCTTAAAATTAATGATTCAATTCAAAAAAAAAAAAGAGAGTTAATGATTAAGAATGAGCTGTAAAAAGTTGAGGTCTTCAAGTTCAATTTCGTAAAACTTATGATTTAACTCAAAAACATATCCATCGATCGTTAAGTGTTCTTCACCTTTGGGCTCACGAGGGGCCAATAAATTTCGATCACCACCTCGTTGGTACAACTCCGTACACACGCATTTCTCATTTTTTATACACACTACACACACATACATGCATATACATGTAATGCAATATGTGGGCATCGTTTTCTTGCAAAGAGATTATGGATTTTAAGAGCACGTCCATTGCTTATATTTTCATGGATTGCTAAATAATTTAAAAAATAAATATATTGAAAAAATAGGAGAGAGAAAGAAAAGAGATTGTTAAAGTTCTAGTTGTAGAACCGATTATAAGCAAGTTGTTAACTCATTTTACCACTTGTTATAATTTAACTGGTTCAATGATTTTCTGATAATTTAAAATTTAAATAAAAATTAAATTACATTAAAATAATTGAAACAAGAGATTTGAAGGATATCTTACCGATGTACATGTTCTAAGTCCATATTATCTCTAGATGCATGGACCCGCCACTATATATATATACATTACAGAAAATTACTACCATGATACGTATATCAAATATGTTTATATTCGGTGATAAAATCTTATTGAAAACAATGTCGATGGTGTTAATTAGTAAACATATGTATATGATATAAGAGCATGGTGTTAATTAGTAAACATATGTATATGATATAAGAGCATGTCCATATAAGGTTTTTAGATGAATTCTAAAAAAATTATAGTAAACAAAATATAAATAAAATATGAGAAGTAATTCTCAAAAGAAGAGAAAGATTTTTAAATGAGAAACTTTAGATACAAATATGAGAAGTGGTTCTCAAAAGAAGAGAGAGATTCAAATGAGAAACTTTAGATATCCTCCCTCTTTTAAAAACCTCTCTAATATTTAACTATTATTTTTATATCTAAATTATTAAGAATTTTTAGTGAAAATCTTTGATGGAGGTGATCTAAAAATCTCAAATGAGTTACATAAAGATTATACATATCACTGAGTTGATTGTTAATCGATTTTAAAATGAAAGCATCAAATTTTATAAACTTTTAACTTAGAACATATCTTATTTCGTCTCTCATTTCACTTCAAATGTAAAATTTATAATAGAAAATACATTAAATTTTACATAACATATATCATAAAGTTCAGTAATCTCAAACTAAACTTTGATCGAATAGTTTATCCGATTCAAACTGAATGAGTCATTTCATCCTTTTATATTAGACTATTGGGAATCATATATTCATAAAAAAACGACCTAATGAAGATATAGAGACCATGTATCATTTATGATATAAAATGTCACATGCAGTTTTTATAATTATCAAACTATAACCTATTATTTCTAATCGTTATATAATTTTTTAATATGTATATAAGATAAGATTTCTATTATTTATATAATTTTAGATGTGTTACATTTATATAAGCCATATAGTAGAATATAAAAATTCCAAGTATATCATTGAAGACAAACAGAGCAGTCATTGTTTGTATGTCACTAGCTAGATTTTGTAGGTTCGCCCCACTATTAGAAAGTCTTTCTTCTTTTTTAAGAAATATTAATTAATTTCAATAAACTATTTGAATATGAGCTACAATAATATTAGATGTCATTTTTGCCCTAAGAAAATCATTCATCGTGAAAATTTCATACTGTTGTGTGGTCACTGATGATGTGCTAGCTTATCTCGTGATTTTGCTAGTGAATTTTGCATACGAACCTACTCGCTTTTTGGGGGACCAAATTCCTTTTCCGTGTTAATATAATTAATAAATGATATTATAAAAAATTCATGTAATATACATTAATATGTTCTAATCAAGAGAAAAGGGACAAAAATAGAGATGGTGTAAAAGACTTATTTTGCGGCACTAACGAACCTTTTCGTGTTTTTTTTTTGGTTTTTCATTGTCGATTCGACAAGATCATTAACTAATTCTAAAATAAATGCCATAGGAAATTTGGGTAGGAACTTGTAAGATCTGACTGAATTTGCCAAACATGCCCGAAAAATCCAGCATAGTTTTAATTTGCCAAACCCTATAACTTCACAACTATTTAGTTTCTTTTTTTTAGTACGTAGGTCTCGCTGTGCACAAACTTCATTGCTCGAATATAGCGAAAAATGTGACGTGGGCTGGTTACATGATCGTTTGATAGCTGATGCACGCATATATGTCTAAGGTCTTTGGTGTAGGTTCTTTTTTGCTTTGACTGTGTTCGAACTATATTGTTGAATGTTTTGGTCTTTTGAAATAAAACTCAGACGTTAAAGAAACAAAAATCAATCGACAATGAATAAACTGATTTGTGCCTTTCCATATTAATCTAGATTAATTTCACCTCAATTTTAATTTATAGAAAAATCGTTGCATGAATAAATTCTGAACAAGAATAAACATATATATTTCGATTCTTAATCCGAGTCCAAACAAAATGTAGATAATCCACTAGCCTTTGTATATATTGTACTAAGATGGATAGAGACTCTATATCAGTCGGAGAGTTTATCTCTTATACGGGTCGTTGAGAGTTATATGTAGACAAAACAGCATTATTTTGTTATGAAAACTAAGAAGAGAACAATTTTAATTGCAATTTTGTCTACGGAGGGGACCAAAATTCCAACCTCATGCCTTGTATAGTGGTATGGATTCAAGTGTTCTCTTTTCCAAAAGTGTTTTAGGATGGCTTCCACGACATTTCCGTTTTTGGATTCAAACGGTAGTCAAATTAAGTGAAAAAAAAAAATTTAAGTGAAAACTGAAAACGAACCCAAAGATAACTAGAGGACAAAAAAAAGTTTTTTAGAGGATTTTTTTTCATTTAATTTTTAATTTTTTACTCTAATTAAAATGGAACCGACTAAATATTTTATTTTATATCTCAGCTTAGCTAGTTAAAATATTGAGCAGAATCCATCGATAAATTTTTTTTTAAAAAGATCTTATTAAGTTGTTTATCCGTCAGCTTGAGTTTTGCTCCCCAAAAAAAAGTCTATCAATATGAGTATGAAATACTTACTATCAACTAATATATCACAGATTTTGGCACTTACATTTTGATGGTCAATTATGATTTTATATGGAGGTTGTTTGGATATATATTCTCTTCATAACAAATCTTGAACTTTCTTGACCTAAGAAAATAAAGAAATTAGGTTAATATATATTGTATCCAAATAATTCTGTAAAATATGTTACGGAAGGTTACAAGAAAATGAATTCCGAGAAAAATAAAATTGTGGGAATCAATATAATATCGTCACCAGCTTTATCAAAATAGATAATGAATTCTAACAAAACAAGAATTCAGTTTATGACTAAAATAATATTGTTTCTGCACTGTGAAATAAAATTTAGTTTAGTAAAAGCAAATGATTTCAAAAACGTTTATGTTAATTCGCGTGTAAATATGTTTCAGCTGCCGACCAGAATTTTTTTTTTTTTTTTTTTCACTTTTGATAAGTAGTTTTTGTCTGTCCTACAATTGATTACACTATAATAATAAGGGCTAAGCAAATTATCCGTTAAATTTGATCCGATTTGGTATTCGTTTTGATCTAATCCGAAAAATCCGGATATTCGTTTTGAATCAAAGTAAAGCAAATAGTAAAAGTTAGTATCCGTCTAACCGAAGCAAATCACAACTACTAATTCTAAAAATTTGAATATTCGATCCGTATATTATTTATATATAGATATAATATGGTAGATTTATAACGTATATTTACATTTTTTATTTTTAAATATATTTGGTGAATATATTTATAGTAAAAATAGATAGATACTAAATTTATTTAAAATAAATTTCTTAAATAAAAAATATATATTTTATTTTTTACCGTTTTAATCTTTTATTTTTCATTTTTTAAACAATTTATCGAATAAAATGAAACCCATTTCATATATCTATTGATTAATTAGTTTAAAGTTTATATTATCTTTTTTTTGAAAAAAATATTATGGTGTTTAAACTTTTTTTTTTGTTTAAAACAGATATCTGCGAAGATCCGGATATCCGCAAATATCAAAAAAATTTTGGATACTCGTCATCGCGGATATCATAAATTTTTCGAAACAAAACAAATAGAAAAAATTACATATCCATAAAAAACAAATCGAATAACAAATATTGCATTTTTCGGATATCTGATATGTGCCTAGACCTACACTATATTCAGAGGCGGTTCGAAAAATTATTGGGTCTTGTGCCATAATATTAAAATGGGCCCTTTAATAATTGAAAAAAAAGTATTCGGTTTTAATGAAATCACGTGAGATATCACGTGTCTTTCTTCTTCCTCTCACGTTTAGCCTAATATTTCATCTTATTTTTCTTTTTTTCTCCCAGCTGTTTATGAAATTTTTGTTTTTTTATTTTTAGAGAAATTTTAAAAAATGCCACTTTTCAAGTGCCACTTTACAAAAATGTGGCATTTTTGTAATCTTTACAAAAATACCACTTTTTAAAAATTATTTTTTCTTAATATTATTTATGTTTTGATTAATTATGTTCTATTAGAGTTTAGTTATGAGGGTTTACGGGGTTTTAGGGGTCAAAACATTTTTTTGGGTTTAGAATTTTAAGATATAGGCTTTATAAATTAATAATTAGTGGAATTTTTGCAAATAGACACACTTAAATGATATTTTTGCAAATATGCATACAAAAAATGGTATTTTTATAATTGTCTCTTATTTTTATTTTTTTTAAAAATTAGCTCTCAAACTTAAAGAAATTTTTGTGAAAATTTTGGGTCATCTACGATTGCACCGTTGGCACCTTCTGAGAACCGCCCAGACTATATTTTCCAATGAACTATTTTAATTAAATTTGTACACTACTTGTCTCTGATTTAGCTTGAGAGTTGGGGCCAGGTAATGATTTATGCGAGTAGTTATGACTTCAGTCCATTAAAAACTGTATGAAAAAACAAAACAATAAAAAATACTAATAGGTGTGACAAAAAAAATACTAAGTGGATTATTCGCATAAATTGCGTGTTGATGTTCTATTGGGACGTCGAAAAAAGCAAATGACATTGACAACGTTATTAAACTTTTATTTTGTCAACACGTTGTAACTCAAAAACTCTTACGGGCATGATTCTATACAATCTTTCTAATAACGATATTCAATAGGGAAAAATTGTTTCCTTATGCATGGGTGCGTTTACAGGTATGTGGTCCAAATGTATCTTTAGACCGGCCTGCCAATCGTATCTAATTTTTGTGTTGGATTTGGTAAATTATAATATACAACTAATTACTTCAAATCTATAGATGATCACGATTAGAATACCTATATTTTGAATGTTTTTTGACTGACCGACTTGTTCAATTTCAAATTAAATTAGTCTTTTTGTGATTTTGGTTCTTGTGTTAAAGGTTAGCTTTTTATAATCATGACCATCTTTTTATTATAATTATTAATATTTAATGAATTTGAAGATATTTAAGGACAATTGTAATCTTAGCTGTCTATGTTTATTGATAGTTATTTGTACTAAACAACAAACAATCTTTTAAGCAAACTAAAATAGCAAAATGATAAGAAGTAATTTAACTATTACACCTGAGACAGCAGTTAAATTAAGAATTAATCTATCCAGATATTAGTTATCCCATCGCTCTCGTACGTTGATGATAAGTAAAAATATGTATATTTCATTCCACTAAACTTATGGTAAAAAGAAATATCACATTAAATATTTTATGGTCAACTATCGTCGTCGCCTTTTTGTTTTAGGTCCACTGATTAATTAACTTGATTTAATAAATTAAATACATCCAATTTGATTAATCAAAACTAATTTAATTAACGGCAAAAAAAAACTAATTTAATTAAGTGGGGTTAACTGTCAACAGAAACTTTCCTAATGACTCTCGTTACGTCCTCTATTTGCATTGTCAATTTGGTATATATAATTAAATACTTATTGACGTTAATTTTCAGTGATTAATTAGATATTTTTGGTCAAAAAAAAAGTTAGATATTTTTGGATAATAATGAGTTGAAATATGTTGTCGGAAATTATTATTTCCATATATTTTGGGTATCCACATATTGGACTTGGATATCTGTAGAGTAGATATCCATCAAATTCAACTGTTTTGGAAAATTGCAAATTCAGTTTGGTTTTCAAAATTTAAATTGAAACATAACATTTGAAAAATGTAGACAATTAAAAAACTATTTAGAAAGTGGGGGATAAAGCGCATGTTTTTATTTTCGTCGTTTCTTAAATCTTATGGTTCCAATTCATTGTTTCTTATCATAACATTAGTCAAATAAATAATTTATCTTTTCGCCGACTGTATGGCTGAAAATATTAGCTGGAGCTAGACTCATATTGAAAAAAATTAATCCTTCTATTTGTTGCCTAAGAAAGTGACAATTTGACTTTTTTTATATACCAGAAAGACCATTATTAAACATTATCCTATTAATAGTGCTGAAATGGATTTTGGGCTGGATTAGGTTTGTAGTGTTTTGGTTTTAGAAAAAATAGTAACTAAAGTGAAATTGATTCTAAATAGTAACAAAATTTTAGTATTGGTTCCGTCTAAATTTTAACTAAATAAATATATTTTGATTTTAAAAACAATCAACTATTCGATATTGAATCACTTATCGATTTTTGGGACATTTGCAAAAATACTACTTTTTTATCCACATTTGCAAAAATGTCATTTTTGGTATCCATTTGCAAAAATGCCACTAATAATGATTTTTTAGAGCCTAAATTTTAAAATTCTAAATCCTAAAAAATATTTTAACCCCTAAAACCCTTTAAACCCTCAAAACTAAACCCTAATACAACATAGTTAACCCAAATATAAATGATATAATGAATAAATAATTTTGAAAAAATAGTATTTTTGTAAAGATTGTAAAAATGTGATATTTTTGTAAAGTGACATATGAAAAGTGGCATTTTAAAAAAAATTTCTAGATTTTTTGAAAATAAAGAAATTTTATAAAAATTAATTTCGTCAATTTATTCGGATTAAAACATTATAGCTTCAAAGTATACATGTGCTCAATTAAAAGAACTTGATCCAACTCGATCCAAAAATCAAAGTATATATTTATTTATTTCTATAATATTAAAAATAAATTCAAACCGAATTAAAAAAAAATTGATATAAAAATCAAAATGAATTGGAACTTAAGGATATATTTAACTATAAGCCAAGACGGAAAATGTACAAAACTATCGGTAATTTGAATACCATTATTCAAAACCCAAAAAAACTAAACCAAAACCTTCGGATTGAACAATAAACACCATTAGAAATGAATAACCATTGACTAAAGATTTGGTATGGTTAAGCATTTGGGGAAAACACGTGTGAAAAAGAAAAAAACCAGAGAAATAAATCTGATAGACTTTATAGTTTTCTTTTAATATGTCTTCACCAAATTAATATAATTATTAATAAAATTTTAAAAAGTGGCTTCGCAAGTTGGAGTTTGGTTCGTGAAGGTTGTTAAATAACAGCCATAGCTTTATAGCTTTTGCTTCGAACAAACCCAAAATATAATATCAGAGAGAATTTTCATCATTACAACTTTTTTTTTTTTTTTGCCTTCACACGTCTTCTTGTCT
Source organism: Arabis hirsuta (assembly GCA_964056655.1). Lineage (NCBI taxonomy): Eukaryota > Viridiplantae > Streptophyta > Magnoliopsida > Brassicales > Brassicaceae > Arabis > Arabis hirsuta. The sequence continues at coordinate 674,042 of OZ053312.1, read as the reverse complement.
GATTCTTCTCACTTTTTATTTGTTTTTGTATCTTTCTTCTTGTTCTTGCTCGTCTCTTCTTGATCTCTCTGACTCTCTCACTCTTATAAATATCAAAACTCCGACATTTCTTCAGTTTCAAATTCTCTCCAAAGTTTTACAAAAGGAAAATTAAAAAGAATCAAATCTTTGTCTCGTTGGTCGGAGAAAGATGAAAACAAGACGCGGGAAACGTCCTGAAGTATGATGATTTTATCTCTTCTTTTTTTTTTTTCATTCTCTGTGTCTACTAATTACGAAGATTCTGAAATTTTTGTTTGTTTGTTTGGTTGATGAAAAACAGAGATTTTGGCCATCGATTGTGATGAATAAATGGTTAAACATTAAACCTAAACTTTACGATTTTAGTGAAGATGAAATCGATACAGAGCCTGAGAGCGAAGACGAAAGTGAGTTTTATTAAAAAAAATTTAGAACTAGAGTGATACGTGGTTTACCACCCGACTAATCCCTCTAGGATGTGTAATTATTATTCTTTTTTATACAATATTAGAATTCGGTCAAAATTCGATTATAATTTTATGTTATTAGTATTGATATTTTTTAATGGGTCCATTTATTTATCAGTATGTTTGGTCAAAGACGTTGATAATGTAAATTATGAAGACTGCCATGGTGGTCGTCGAGGAAACGAAATTGATCACGGTAATAAAATTTCAGGTAAAGATTTTGAATTTTTTTTGTCTTAGTTTCTGTTTTAGTAATCGAATAAACGAATTCAGAAATAAAAGATTTATCTTTTTTGTTTTTTGGTTTATTTATCTTTTTTGTTTTTTGGTTTAATTATTCAGACGGTGGTGTGAGAGGTTATCATAGGAAACACCGGCGAGGCAAATCGGAGACTTTAAGAGTCCAATACATAAACACTAAAGATATCAAGTAAGGGTATTTCTGTAATTTCGACTCTCTCTTTGTCTAAAACCACGTGAAATACCTCTCTGACACGTGTCTGCGGTGATATAGAGTGACGGTGGCTACATGGAACGTCGCCGGCAAACGTCCTTCCGACGATCTCGAGATCGAAGATTGGCTTTCTACTGATAACCCTTCAGATATTTACATCATCGGGTAAGTACAAAACTATTTTTCACACTTCACTTTTTAACCCTATAAAAACAGAGTATTTGTTGTTGTTTCTCTGTTTTGATGAGTCTTTGTTTTATAGGTTTCAAGAAGTGGTTCCATTAAACGCCGGAAACGTTTTCGGAGCAGAAGATCGAGGTCCGATTCCGAAATGGGAATCGATAATCCGTAGAACACTAAACAAATCTCAGATAGAATCAGTTTATGATCAGTCTCCAAGTAACAACAACGTTCTTCATAGATCTCACAGCGCGCCGTCTTCTCCTGTCTTAACACAACAAACAAACTCTGTTATCGCTGATGTTATGGTCGAGAATCTTGCTTCGGACCATGCGTTAGACCTAGCTACAAACGAGTATATCGATGCTGCGACTGCTTTACCGAGCATCGAACAAGTTGGGAATCCGGATATGGATTGGCCTGAAAGAGCTTTAGATGAGAATCCTCAAATTGTTGGATCAGAACAGAAGCTAAGGAGAGTTTTGAGTAGCAATGCGACGCTAGGGTTTAAGCTACCGGAGAATCCAGCGGGAGCTAGTAGATTTGCTTCTGACGCAAGGAACTTGAAACGGTCACGGAGCTTTGAAACCCTAAACCTGAGTTGGAATGATATAAAAGAAGAGAATGAGAACAATTCATCATCTTCGGACGAAGCTGCGAAAACTCTGGCCGATGATTCGTCGGATAGAGAATCATCCTTGACGGAAGAAGAAGGAGACACGATCGGAGATATTTATGGAGTACCGGAAGATTTGGTGGAGGAGTGTCGGAAAGTGAAAGATTGTCAAAAGTATGTGAGAATAGTGAGTAAGCAGATGGTTGGGATCTATGTATCAGTTTGGATCCGACGGCGATTAAGAAGACACGTCAACAATTTGAAAGTCTCACCGGTCGGAGTTGGCTTGATGGGTTACATGGGAAACAAGGTAATAAAAAGACCCTAACCCTATCTTCTTTTACAAGTAATCGAGTAATAATCTTAAATTATATATATGATAATTATTTCAGGGATCAGTGTCTATAAGCATGACGTTATATCAATCAAGAATGTGTTTCGTGTGTTCACACTTAACTTCCGGCCAAAAAGACGGTGCCGAACAACGCCGGAATACTGACGTGTATGAAATTTTACGTCGTACTCGTTTCACATCGGTTCTTGATACCGATCAACCTAGAACGATTCCATGTCACGAGTAAGCAATCAATCAAAGTTATACAAAAACACAAAACAAGAAACTTTTTATTCTTTTTACTAATTGTGTTTTTATTTTTTATTTTTTAATCTTCAACAGTCAGATATTCTGGTTTGGAGATTTGAATTACCGACTTAATATGTCAGACAGTGAAGTAAGAAATCTTATCGCACAAAAACGATGGGACGAACTCAAGAACAGTGATCAGGTTTGGTTTCTCTTTTGGTTATGGTTCACTTTTGATTATATTTTAAGTCATTTAAAAATGAAAATCCAAAATGTTTTCAGTCTAGTAGACTATACTTTGGTTAAGTGACTAAAACAAAACTCAATTTCATGTGTAATAGTTGATTAGAGAATTACGAAGAGGACATGTTTTCGATGGATGGAGAGAAGGACCGATCAAATTCCCTCCGACGTATAAATACGAATTCGATTCCGATCGGTACGCCGGAGAAAACTTGAGAGAAGGAGAGAAGAAAAGAGCTCCTGCTTGGTAAGTGACTAAATTGAACATTTTAAGAGTTACAAGGTCATTTTTAAATTTAACAAGACTTGAGGGATTGTTACAAAGTTTTTTGTGTGTGTAGGTGTGATAGAATATTATGGTTAGGACAAGGAATAAGACAAGAGTGTTACAAGAGATCGGAGATAAAAATGTCCGATCATCGGCCGGTGACTTCAATATTTAGCGTAGGAGTTGAAGTTTTTGATCATCGGAAACTTCAAAGAGCTCTTCACGTTAATAACGCCGCAGCTTCAGCTGTTCATCCCGAACCTTCTTTTAGAATATAATAAGTGTCTCGCTAAAATAGTTATTAACGAATTTCTGTAATTTTATTTTTAATACATAGAAGATTTGTTTTGGATGTTGATATTTTGTTTCTTTTGTTATGTACAATCTAACCAAAGTGTTTTTACTTGTTTATGATGTATACGAGCCTCTTTTAATTATTGAGTGTTCTTTTATTTCCTTTTAATAATCTACTATTTTTAATTGTTTAAAATTTGTGTATAAATGCTTAAATTGTTGATGATCTACTATTTTTAATTGTTTGAGATTTGTATATAAATGCTTAATTTTGTCGGTGTCTTTGGAAGACGTTACTCATTGACTAATTAACGGTATAAATAATTTCACACTGAAAAACAATAGGAAAGTACAAATTGCATGCATTGTCAAACATTTAAAAAAAAAAACATTTCAATGTATTAATTTTTTCTTTTCATGTGGCTCTGTGATAAAATAAATGTAGAAAACTGAAAAGGAAAAAGAAATAAAAAGGTAAATAGCAATGTTTTAAAAACTGGACTGGACCGGGGGTCGGACCGGATTCGATCACGAACCGGCCGGCTAACCAGATTGGGTTGATCTGATTTTTTTTTTTTAAATTCTATTTTTTCATATTTATTTTTTTTATGATTAAAATTTATAGAAATAAATACTAGTTTTGAATTTAGTTAATTTTTGTTATGGTTTAATATTTTTAATTTTTTTTTTACATATAAACTTAACTATTTCTCGTTAAAGTTTGTCTTTGAATAGTTTTTTTGTCATTAAAATGATTTTTTTCATGACAAATTTTTAAAAATATGTTTATTCAAAAGCTATATTATATATTTGGATATTATACTTATACAAAAACTATTTATATTACTATATTTTTAAAAACTATTAAATCCGATTTGACCGATTCGATCCGATCGGACCATATTGATCCATGACCCAAAAGTTTTTTCGGTTCGATCGCGGGTCCGATTTTAAAAACATTGGTAAATAGCTAGTTACGCCTCGGTATAATTGAGGACCCAAGACGACGTAGGCACGTGCCCCATGATAGACGTATCATGTGACTCTTTTCTCTCTCCCATTGATATATATATTTTTTAAAATGTCAATATGGGTTTTTGTTGTAATTAACTAATTGAAAAATGATTATACTATTTACAGATTTTAATTATAACACTTATTTGGAATTATAAGTTATGTTTAATTATCTATATGCAAATGCCTTTTTCTATTTTTTCTACTTATTATTAATATACTTGTGAATTGCTTTACGAAAATGACAAAACTCAAAATTTTCATTTTTGTTATATATTTGTCGGTTATAGATTTATTTTATTTGAAGATAATTTTTTTCCAAAATCTAGTGAATACAAAATGTAGTGATTATTTTATGGTGTTTTAAATGTGATAAAAAATACAAATAAACGGTCTTTTAGTTTTAAATGTTATCGAACAAAATCTATATTCACACAAATCTCTCAAATTAAAACATAACTGTTTCTTCGTAAATCTAGCTGACTTCTTACGAACATTTTGTCATAGTTTTCTGCTAATTTTTGTTCTTCTCATTTTCAATTTACGATGTTATCAAATAAAATCTATATTCACACAAATCTCTTCGTAAAACAAGTTTTTTTTTTTTATAATATTTGAGAATTTTTGTCACCTTTTCTATTTATTGATAATTTACGACATTTCTCCATAAAATCAATTAGTATCTTTGTATATTTTTAAAATCCATATCCAAATAACTTCGTTAGATAAAGGGATTGAATCACCTAATTGTGTGTCGTACCAAGAAGAACCCAACATTTGTAAAATCTATAAGAACAGAAAAGTTAAGATCTTTTGCTTCACATGCATTATTGTTTCTCTATTTTTTTTTCTTTTCTTTTCTTTTCTTCTCTTTTTTGTTTCAACTCTGCAGCTTTTGGTGGGTTAAAAATTCCACCGCTCTCGGATTTCTGTCTCTCCATATCACACTAAATCATAAATAAAAATTGTTTCTTTTTCTTCTCAACGTTAATAAAATTAAAAATAATTCATTTTATCTTTTTGTGGGAAAATTTAATTTTTATATTCTTCTGCGGCCTCTTCATCTCCTTTACATAGGACAAAAGCCAAATAAAAATCCAAATCAAACTCAGAGGGAGAGAGAGAGAGACACAAATCTTCTCTCAAATTCTCCTTTTGCTCAACTTCACTGCTTACAAATTTCTGATATTTCTTAGGAAAAATCTTATAAAAAAGTTGGTTTCTTTCGATGTGAAAATGGGCTGTTTGCATTCCAAAACTACTCATCTTCCTTCTCCTGATGATCCATCACTTCCAAACAAACCAGAATCAGGTTTTGTTTCCTTTTTATTCTCCTTTTGATTTGATGGGTATGTTTGCTTGTTTAGTAAATGTGTAGATTTAGTTTGTTTTATACCAATCACTGTCTAATTCCTTGATGGGGTTTGCTTTTAATGGTTATGGGTTTAGGTTTAAAGCAAGAAAAAAGTGGTAAAGTTTATACCTTTTTAGGACTAAACTTCAATCAATCTCAACTTAATAACTTTTGTTTTGCTGTCTCTAGTGATTTTGTTATGTAAATTGTTTCCTTTGTTGTAGTAAATGAGGACCAAGTGGATCAGGAGCATCAAGTTCCATGTTTCAAAGAGTTTGAGTTAAGTGAATTGAAGAAAGTAACAAATGGGTTTAGTCCAAGTTGTATTGTCTCTGAAGGTGGAGAGAAAGCTCCTAATGTTGTTTACAGAGGAAAGCTCGAAGGCAATCGTCTTGTCGCCATTAAACGATTCTCTAAACAGTCTTGGCCTGATGCTCAACAGTTTGTGGTAAGAATCTTAAAAAAACAAGGTCCAAATTCAAAATTGAGATATTTATATTATATGTTTCATTGATTTCATTGCTCATTAGTGTGACCAGTCAAAAGGAGTTTTATTAAGTTAGTGTTAAATTTGACCAGAGAATATGCTAATCTCTGTCTGGTAGCTATTGAAATGAAAAAAAAAGTAGGTAACTTTAGGTTGCAAAAGCTACTTTATCCCAGGATTCTGATTTCTGACTATATTTTATAGACTATTGTTTTATTAGATCCTCTCTTTTAGCTTTATTATTGAAGATAGGTTAGTAAAGGTATAGTCTTTAAAGAAATTATGCTTTGTAACTTTCTTATGTGTGTTCTTTTGTCTGAAACCAATTAAAGAACTAGAGAGACTCTGAATTGGAATACTTTGTATGGTGTTGTTGACTAATGTATGACTTGTGAATTAGGCGGAGGCGACTGGCGTTGGAAAGCTTCGATTTAACAGATTGGTTAATCTGATTGGTTGTTGCGCTGAAGGAGACGAGAGATTGTTGGTAGCTGAGTATATGCCTAATGACACTCTCTCGAAGCATCTTTTTCACTGTAAAATGCTCCTTTGATCTTTACCTACTTTCATTTTGATATTTTCTTTATAGACTTGATGCTCTCTTTTTGTGTGTTTTGGGGGCTCGTTTTGTGTAGGGGAAAAACAGCCACTACCATGGGAAATGCGTGTTCGAGTTGCGGATTTTATCGCACAAGCACTTGATCACTGTAAACACGAAAACCGAAAGATCTATCATGATTTAAATGCATACAGAATCCTCTTTGATGAAGAAGGCGATCCTCGTCTATCAACTTTTGGTCTTATGAAGAATAGTAGAGATGGAAAAAGCTATAGTACCAACTTAGCTTATACTCCACCTGAGTTTTTAAGAACAGGTGAACAAAATTACTTCAAGAACATTGAATTGTTTCTGATTTTTTTTTTTGAAATCTAAAGAGTTTCTTCTTCCTTTGTAGGTAGAGTCATTCCTGAAAGTGTGATTTACAGTTACGGAACTATTCTGTTAGATCTTTTAAGCGGCAAACACATTCCACCGAGTCATGTAATGTGTCCTGCAAATTTCTAGTTTCATTTCACGCTTTTTTCGCCTGAGCATCTGAAATGAGTTATGGTGTGTTCATATTCAGGCTCTTGATATAATAAGAGGGAAAAACGCATTGCTACTTATGGATTCATCACTTGAAGGGCAATATGAGAATGGAGATGCGACTAAACTTGTTGATCTTGCTTCAAAATGTCTTCAATCCGAGGCCAAAGACCGACCTGATAATAAATTTCTTCTCAAGTCAGTGGCACCACTACAAAAGCAGAAAGAGGTTTCAAGAACACGAATCAAATAATAGTACTCAGTTTATTTTTTCCATAGCAAATTACTGATTTATGTTTTGGTTTTGTGTTTAGATTGCATCTCATGTGTTGATGGGTTTGCCTAAGAATACAGTTATACTACCAACTCTGCTTTCTCCTCTCGGAAAAGCTTGTTCACGCATGGATCTCGCGGCTGTACACGAGATTTTGCTTAAAACCGGTTACAGAGACGAGGAAGGAGCAGAGAACGAGGTACTTGAGGACAAACCTTTAACCAAAGTTCTTCTATTGGTTTTTTCAATTGCTGACATTTGTCTCTCGACAGCTTTCATTTCAAGAATGGACACAACAAGTTCAAGAAATGCTCAACACTAAGAAGTTCGGAGACATTGCTTTCAGAGACAAAGATTTCAAGAACGCGATTGAATGCTATTCAAAGGTAAAAAAAAAACCCATTAAACCGTATAAAAACATCAAACAAAACCCATGATTCTAAACGATGATGATTTTGTTTGTTTGTTACCAAGTTGGTGGTTATGATGTCTGTTCCATCTGCTACGGTTTTCGCAAGACGGGCTTTCTCGTACTTGATGACGGATCAACAAGAACTTGCGCTGAGAGACGCAATGCAAGCTCAAGTGTGTATACCAGAGTGGCCTACTGCGTTTTACTTGCAGGCTTTAGCGCTTTCGAAGCTTGGAATGGAGACTGATGCTAATGATATGCTTAACGATGGTGCTGCATTCGAAGCTAAGCGGCAACAACAGAACAGTTGGCGTTGTTGAAAGGAAGAAACAGAGAGAAAAGAAATGCAAGTCCCAAAATATTTTGATGGGTCTTTTTCAGAAACAGAGTTAATGTAAGAGTGAGTGTTTGTTTTATTGGGGTTTTTCTTGTTATATATATATGAAGAAATAAAGACATTGCAGTTATGTGATTTGTCTAGCAATAAGATTTTAATTTGTCCCAAGTTTAAGTGGGGAAAAAGTTAATTTGACTACACTTATCATACTTCCATATCAACACAAGAAGAGTAATTAACATGTTGAGTTAATATGATTATAACCTCATTTCGGTTGGTTTTGTTGTTTCCATTAATAATCGGTTTATAAAAAAAGAAGAAGAAGAAGAAGAAGAAAAATCGAAAACTTGCAGTAAGAAAATCAGAATTATTGGAGTTAAACCGGGTTGAGAAGAATAAACCAAACAATAACCGAACCTCTTTTATTTCAATTAAAGGGTCTGATTGAGTGTTTTTTTTGTAACAAATAAAAGACTTTGATCGAATTGAGTCAAGAAGAATTCGATTAAAGAGAAATCGTGTTGGTTAATTAAAATTACTTAAGAGGAGGGTTTAAATCAGATAGAGGAATGAATAGTAAAGGGTTTAAAAATTAAAATTCGGGAAAAAGGGGGAAAAACTGAGCACATAAATTAAATAATAAATAAATGACCGTTTGAATCGAACGGCTGAAATGAAGTAAAGTCACTATCTGAGATCTGGACCGTTGAAGTTTCCTATAAAATCATTATTTTCTTCTTCTTTCTTCTCTCAGTCTAAATTCCGTACGAACGCACCAGTTTTGAGAGCGAGAAGAAGAAAAGGAGAGAGAGAGAGAGACGAACGAAGAAGGCAGATTTAGGGTTTTGTTTTCCTTTTTCGCCATTTTCGTCACATCATCCTGCTGATGAAGAAGATAAACCTGAAAAAAGGTACTATAAATGTGTTTGTTTGGGTAATCAATCAATCATCAATGTTAGGGATTGATTTGGATTTGGGCAATTGATGTTAATGGATTAATCTTTGAGTCTTTCGTATATGTGATTGATTTGGATTTCTTGAGTTTCGTCACTGAAAACGAATCGTTCTTGGCTCTCGTGAAGATATATATGCACTCTTTTGTCCATTGTGTTATGGGATTGTGTAATTACGTTTGGGTAAAGCTTTGGTCTGCAAAATTGATGTTCTCTTTGAGTATTTATACTGACTGGTATATGCTCTTCTTTGTTGATTTCATCAGTCAAATTAGCTTTGATCTCTTGGTGATATTGCTCTTTCTTTGGTTGGAAGAGATCGATGTTGATAAACTTGTACGGATTTTCTGCTCTTTCTTTGTTTTTTTTTTGACTTGAGATAGGTTTTTTCTGCTCTTTCTTTAGTTCCTCTTACGCGTATCACGAGGAAATGGGCAAGGCTACAGACTCCTTTGAAGAAGAAGAAGAAGAGGCAGAAAACTATTAAAGAACCTGATGAGTTTCATCTACCAGCTCAAGAGGTTGATTTTCCTAAGCTTGATTCTGAGTTTGTTCAGTTTCTGGTTCTCAACGATATAGTACTGTTTCCTTTTTGCAATTGTTGGTTGGTTTGTCTTGAGAGGCCAATTGAGCATTTGGATTGTAGTGATCTAATCTTTTGTCCAAACAAGTTCAAGGGAATGATCAAGTTCTCGTCCTTCTCTGTTTCTGATTTCTAGGATACCGGGAGTTATCGGGAGGTGATAGACCACTTCTTTCAAGAGTATAAGATAAATAGATACACGAGGAAAGAGATCCTCCGCACAGAACCATGTAGCCATATTGATCGCTTCAGAGCTACCAAAAGCAAACTTAAATACTTGTTTTGGGACGTTAAAGAGGAGAAACCAGAAGACTTGGTAACCAAGATGGACTGGACAACCAAATCAGGCGTAATTCGAAATCAAAGATCGCACAGTAAGATATATATATATATCTTCTCTTCTCTTCTCGGATCTTTATAGTTAATTGAGTATAAATGTGTTTTTTTGCTGTTGTTTTCTGTTTTCTAGATAATTGCTGGGGTTATGTAGCGACAGATCTCTTTAGTGCTAGGCGTTTGATTACCGGAGAAGATAGCGTTTATCGCACATTCAGTGTGAGATACCTCACTTTCTATGCTTCTGAGATGCTGCGATCTATTGCACAAAGTGAAGGTGAGAAACACCATTGCCACGGGTTCACTATTGCTCGCGCTCTTAAGTTTATTAGGGATAAAGGAGTGCCGGAAGAAGACCCTATAGACGCGGAGCAGGATTTTGATTGTGTTACCGATCGTCCTGAAGAAAATCCTCCAAACATGTACCAGCTTGGTGAAGACGTGGAAATCCGAGAATCAGACAAGTTGCAGGATTTATCAACCGGTTGGGGCAAATCTGCATTGTTTTGAACCAGAAATCAGTAATATTGGCTCCGAAATGTACGTTGGAGCTACAAGTAACGAGTCTGTATATTCAGGACTTCACACCGTGGAAATTGTGGCAATTAGAAGAGTCAATGGAAAGCTGGTGGCGATTGTGAAGAATAGCCACGGCGTGGGAAAAGGAAAAGATGGTTACATAATGGTGTCACTTACCAGAATGGTTATTGGTATGGGACAAGGTAACGAATTATACTCTGCATCCTTGCTGCTCACCAACTTTACCTGTCCAGTAATACCAAGACCTCGAGAAGCAGGTTTGCTTATCAACTTTCCATCCAAATTTCTCAAGATTATCCTGGGGAAATCTTATAAAGTTTGGTTATCTTGATGTGAAACAGGGAAAGAGAAAAAGGAGAAGGAAAACCGAAAGACAAAGTCTCGTGATGTTCCAAACAAATCAGAAACAGGGAGAGAGAACAAGAAAAAGAAGACTTGCTCTTATTCCAAAAATGCTCCTCTTGTTAAGACCACACCGGAATGGGACATCCGCCAACAGCTAATGCTGCCTGAATGGATGATTAACATCCCTGATAATCTGTTACTGCGAGATTGATTAACATCCGCCAACAACAGCTAATCTCTTGTACGACTTGTTTTCATTCTTGATTGTTTTGTATCTTCTTGACCTTTGGTGTTAACTTTCTTTCTTGCTGTTTTATGGACTTTGTGTTTATGCCTCCGTGATGATATGAAATTGCTTTCTCCTCTATTATTTCTGTCATCAGAATAGCTACTGAGAAGAAATTTGGTTGGTTTTAGGTTTGTGTTAGCAAGACCAGCTGGAAAAAGATGCTTTGTAGTTTCATCAGATGGAACTACGGTTAGTAGAGTACGAGATGGATCCATCTTGCATCGTTTCCCTTCTGCATTGCCTGGTGGCTCCAGGAAGAAAGGCACTTCTGGCCCCTCACAGTCATATACTATACTAGACTGTATATTTCACGAGGTGGAAAATTCTTCTTCTTTTTTTTCCCTTTATCTCTAGTTTATTGGTTTATCAATGTTGTTGATCTTACTAGGAGGTGGTTTATTACTGTTTAATGCAGCCGGATCAGACATACTACGTGATTGATATGATTTGTTGGAGAGGTTACTCGCTTTATGAATGGACAGCAGAGTTCAGGTTCTTTTGGGTGCAATCAAAGCTTGCTGAGATAGGTGCTTGTGATCCGCCTTCCTTTTACCACAAGTTCAGGTTCAGTACAGTTCCTTTCCATAACTGCGACCAAAGCGGACTTCACTCAGCTTATACAGGATCACTACCTTATGTCAAGGATGGATTGTTGTTCTATAACAAGTAAGCGTGTCATTTAAATAGTTCTTCCGGTCTTAGCAAATTCGTATCAGAACATTTGGTTTTGATGAATGATGGTTATATAAGAAAGAGGACAGATCTTTTGTCCTGTGTCTTGTGAATGTTATTATATGTTATCACTGGTTGCTTCATACTCGCGGAATTATCATATGATGTAAATGTCTTTGACCATGTACTCTCTCATTGGTCTAGTGCTCTTCTTTGGCACAAGGATTTTAAATATCATATGGATCAATTTATTGCCATGCCATTTGTTTCTGGCCAATTGAGACATATCTCATCATCATCATTCCCCACTAAAGTTCATGTAATACTTGCAGGCAAGCACATTATCACACTGGAAATACTCCTCTGGTGTTGATATGGAAGGATGATAAGTGTAGTCAATGTGTCATGGATACAGATTACGATGGAAAAGTTCCAAAGCAACATGTAATCGTCTTGGAGTTGGAAGATGATGGGAAGCTGGTAACCTCAGATGATCCACCTGTAGCACTTAGTTGCCTGAACGAAGAAGAGGTATTTTGTTCAACGAAGAAGAGCGATTCGCTTTTGTGGTTGTTGTTTGTTTTCTCCCTTTACATTTTTAATCTTCCAAAAACTCACCATCATTGTTTGCATGAACCAGTTTTATGAATTTACCATCTTCTATTAGAGTCATCTTGGAAGTTGCAAGTCCATTGGTTGATTTTGCCTAAGAAGATTATTATACTACCAACTCTGCAGCTTGTTTGCGTCTAGTTAGTGATGTTGTTTAGCAATCTCTTGGTGCTAACTGTGTGTACTTCTTGTTGCCTTAATTACAGTCATCAGGGCTACCTTCAGGAAGCCGTGTTCGCGTTGCCGCTGTCGATGGAGGGCTCAGCTTGGTGGATGGTAGACTTGAGAAGGCGAATTTGCAATATATCAGTGTGTCAAACAGAGCTTTTGCTGATAGCTATTCCAAGGTTTGTACTCTCTTTCTTTTGAAATTGCATTACCATCTTTAGAAAAATACCATGTTTCTGAGCATTTGCGATCCATCCTCCTACAGATCATGTTCCAACACAAGGCCCGGAATTCTCCCCTGAAAATAGAAGATCTCGCAGCAACGATTTCACATGAGAACCAGCAAGAAGACAAGTCCCCCTGAATATGGAAGAGACTAGTGAAAGAGTAACTGTGCTCTGCGTTTTTTTGCAAACTTTTTGAAACTTAAGCTACCTCTTTTTGGCTTCTCACACCCAATGCTTCTGTCTTGAAACCATTGCTTATACTGTCTACAGAAACCTATGTTCAAATATCTAGTTCAAGAAACCTATGAATGTTCTTTGATTCAAATAGAACATACATGATAGATCATCAAGAGTGAAAAAACAGAGTCTCTAGTCACACTCGTCATATAATATCACAGTCTCGACATGATAACTTAGAGCCTTGTTACCAAAGCTATTATCTTGAAAACTTGTACAAAAAAAACCCAATCCACTTAACAATCCAAAAAGCAGTTTAAACTATGTCAGAGCATAAATATAGTGATCCATATTTTCAAATGGATCTCGACTTATATACTACTGACTTAATAGAAGCTTAATACTCATTAGAGTAGGACTCGAGCAATTCTCCTGTGCCCGCCAAGGCTTGTGCTGCTTTAATCTAAACATTTGTCAAACTTGAGTTCAAGCAATCCCGTATTCTGGTTCATGGTTCTTCTTACTACAACAAAGCGATAACGGGGAGGCTTGCAAACATGAACCTTACCAACTCGGCTGGCTTGACCTTTATTCCGGCGGTACTTGTACTTAATGTAGAAGGTTGCATTTCTGGCCTTGAGTCTCTCATTTGGCCGCTCCACATTTTCGTCAGTTTCTACGGCTACCTTCACAATGGCCAATCTTGACAGCTTAGGCTGCAACAAGAATCAATAAAGACTCGAGTCATATTCTTCTCGGGTCATTCATTCATAGCCACTAATAGAAAAGGTAAAAATGAAAAATCCTTACCTTCTTAATCTTGGTATTTTTTTTGAGGAATGCAAGTTCCATGTATAGACGAATCCAATCATGATTAAGCAGGTCTAATTTCTTAACCTGCAAAATCAAACACGCATAAACTACACACCGGACTGTCAATGAGCCAAAAGCAAAGAGCAAAAACTAGTGCCAATCTTTACCAAGTAATATCGGCTTTTATCATGGAAAGCATTCTCTGACGGCCACTCGGGAATTATAAAATCGGCTTCTTTATCTACCGATTCTTGATTCAAGGATTTTTCCTCTACATAGTTAAGTCACACACAATGTATTAAGCAAGAATACATATGGTTTTTTTCTACATAACTAAGTCACAATGCAATCAAGCAAGAACCTTAACCAAAACACAAAAATATTACCTTGTTTTGGTTCGAATTTGGGTCTAGCAATATAACAAGACAGTCTCTTGTACATGTCATATCGTTCTTCAACAAATTTGGTTTGAAAAGGTACAAGGGAACCACCAGAAGCTAAATCTTTTGCAACCAAAGTTATAGAGTAACATGAAAAGAATGGTCTATGATGAACATTGTATTTCTCCACGAAACTGAGCTGCAAGTTTTTACCATGTACCATATTGTACCTATGGATCCCAAACTTGGCATAAAGAATGATTTGGTCCGAGTAATCACCATCATCATAAAGATGAAGGGAATAAGAACGTGGTTTTATATCCATCAAATGCTCCACATCGAAACCCTGAGAGTTCAGATCCAGACAAGTTATCAACCTTAAAGAGCACACACACACACACATATATATTATCATACTTACACCAGATTTTGCCAATAGTATCTTGAACTTGATCAACTCATCGAATTCCCGATCAGAAGAAGAATCCATTGTTATTGTCACCAAAATTTCTCAAAAGGTTAGATGCTGATGCTTCTTATTTCATTAGGCTTCCTCCGTCCTAAATTGGGCCTTTTCGGCCCTGAATTGGGCCCAGATCTATAGCCCAGATCTTTATTCTTGGTTAAGATTTGATTTTAGGTACATATATTTCGAAAAAAGAAAAAAAAAACGCCAAATTCAACTATCCCGAAATAACCGAAAATAACCTCGTCAAGATGCAGCATCTAGATGAAGTAATCAGATGTTATTCATTTTTGTCAAATTAAAATGTGTGTCTAGACTCTAGATACATTCTAGATGTAAAATGAAACTCAGCCAAAATTTCTAGATATTTTGGATGAGTTTGAAAGTAGAGTTTGGATACACTAAACTCATACAAAATTACAAAAGTAAAAAATGTCCTTATTTTTAAAAATAATGAATTTATGATTTTTGTTAAAACTGTAAAATAATGATTTTTCTGCCAAAACCACAAAAATATATTTTTCAATCAAATCCACAAAACCGCATTTTCTCGCCAAAACCGCAAAACCGCATTTTCCCGCCAAAATTGTAAAATCCCGTTTTCTAAAAAAAACAACAAAAACCCATTTTCAGCCAAAACCACGTTTTCCTGCCAAAACCTTATAACCACGTTTTCTCGCCAAAACCGCAAAATCCCATTTCAGCCAAAACCGTAAATCCGTGTTTTCCCGCCAAAAACGCAAAACCGCGTTTTCCCGCTAAACTCATAAACCCGTGTTTTCCCGCCAAAACCGTAAAACAGTTGTTTTCACCAAAACCGTAAAACCGCATTTTCTCGCTAAACCCGTAAAACCGCGTTTTCTCGCCAAAACCGTGAAATTATGTTTTTAGTCTAAAACCGTAAAACCGCGTTTTCCCACCAAAACTTTAAAACCGTGTTTTACCGCTCAAACTGTTAAACCGCGTTTTCTTGCCAAAATCGTAAAACCGCAAAATCAAGTTTTTTCGCCAAAACTGCAAAATCTCGTTGTCTCGCATAAACCATAAAATTACGGTTTCCCGCCAAAACAAAAAAATCCCGTTTTCTTCCCCAAAACTGCAAAATCCTGTTTTTCGCCAAAATAGCAGAATTATGTTTTCTTTGTCAAAACCGAAAACTACGTTTTCTTGCCAAAACCACAAAATTTTGTTTCTCGTCAAAATTCCGTTTACTTTTTGTATATGATTTTTTTAAAATTATTTATTTTGTGAGATAATATTTATCATAATTTTATTTAAAAACTAATTTTGTAATTATTTAGTTATAATTATATTCTAAATCATTAATTATAGTATTAGCCTCTTAACACAAAATAAAGGGTTTTGGTCATTTTACATTAAATGTATCGAGATATAGGTACAAAAATACCAAACGAATATATTTGTTTCTAGATACAGTTTATGGACGCATAAAACAAAAATACAAACGAACATCATCTGGATGCTGCATCTAGATACTGCGTATAGATGGTGTATCTAGATATTGCGTCTAGACACGCAAACGAACAACACCTAAAGATATTGTTAGATTTAGTTGCTCACTAGGTTGTAGGGAAACTCTAATCAAGGTTTGTTTCTCGTTCTGAAAGCGAAAACGCGATGAAAACACGTTTTCTTCAAAAAAGTTTAATTTGGAAAAGGGAACGCGATTTTTGATTTGGAAAAAAAACTATGTAAATATTTTAAATAATTAATGATAATAAAATTTTAAAACATAATTATAAAGCCACTCATATTTTCTTTCTTTTCTAAATATTTGTTTGAGTGTTGTTTTTATAATTATGTTTACATAATTATACACACCCTTGTAATCCCTGGATCCCATGTCCCTGTAATCCAATTCTTGACCTGAATTTCTACACTTTTGTTGCTTTATTAAATTAGATAGAGGAACATTATGTTGCTCAAGGCCTATAAACTTGTACAAAAAAAAAAAAAAACAATCCACTTAACAATCCAAACAGCACTTTAAACTATGTCGAGCATAAATATAATGGTCCATATTTTCAAATGGATCTCGACTTAAAGGTCTTGCTGCTTTATTCTAAACAATTGTCAAACATGAGTTTAAGGAGTCCCGTATTCTTGTTTATGGATCTTCTTACTATAGCAAAGCGATAACGGGGAGCCTTGCAAACACCAGCTCGACCTTTATTCGGACCTCTATACTTGTACTTAATGTACAAGGTTGCATTTCTGGCATTAAGTCTCTCATTTGGCCGCTCCACATTTTCGTCAGTTTCTACGGCTACCTTCACAATGACCAATCTTGACAGCTTAGGCTGCAGCAAGAATCAATAAAGACTCAATTCATATTCTTCTTGGGTCATTCATTCATTCCACTAATGGAAAGGAGAAAAATGAAAAAAAATCCTTACCTTCTTAATCTTGGTATTTGCTTTGAGGAATGCAAGTTTCATGTATAGACGAATCCAGTCATATTTTTGCAGCTCTGATTTCTTCACCAAGTAATATCGACTTTTATCGTGGAAAGCATTCTCTGACGGCCACTCAGGCAATATGGATTTATCTACCGGTTCTTGATTCACGGGTGGTTTTTCCACTACATAGTTAAGTCACACACAATGCATTATGCAAGATTTCAAAAAGCATAAACAAGAAGAACCTAAGCAAAACAAGAAGAAGCTAAAGTAAAAATGACATTATATATTACCTTCTTTTGGTTGAAACTTGGGTCTAGTAATATAACAAGAGAGTGTCTTGTTGATTTCATAGAGCTCTTCAACAACTTGGGCTTGAAAAGGTACAAGGGAACCACCAGAATCTGGATCTTTTGCAACCAAGGTTATATAGTAACATGAATAGACTGGTGTAGGTTGAAAATTGTATTTCTCCACGGAAACGAGCTGCAAGTTTTTCCCATGTGTCATATTGTACCTATGGATCCCAATCTTAGCATAGACAAGGATTTCGGTGGAGTAATCACCATTATCATGAAGATACATCAAATAAGAGCTTGGTTTATCTTTCATCAAGTGCTCAACATCGAAACCCTGAGAGACCAGAGCCAGACAAATCATTATAAAAGTTATCATCAAGACACAACACACACCTAGACTAGGTTTAGGTTTTGTCGTAATCATTACTTACACCAGATTTTCCCAATAGTAACCGAAACTTGATCAACTCATCCAATCTTCGATCAGAAGAAGCATCCATTATTACTGTCACCAAAATGTCTTCTGCTTCTTATTCATTAGGTTTCCTCCAGGATTCCGGTACCCTGAATTGGGCTCTATAGCCCAAATCTCTTTTATTTTATTTTTATTTGTTTAACACAAAAACTTTCATTCCATTAATATCTATCAGCTAATTGGTTATTATCTCGTGGAACCCATGAACCCGTACTACATGTGAGAATATGAATCTTATATAATATTTTAAGGTTCTTCAAAACCAAATCTATGAGAATGTGCCATGTGGCAATTATTTTTTTGACTTGTGTCACATTTTTTCAAAAATCAAAATTAATTTAAGTTTGTATATATTTAATGTTATAGTAATTAAATATTTAATGACCATTTACATCTTATAAACAAATTTAAGATTTTGCCATATGTCATATTTTTGACATTTTCTTTTTAACTTATTTATTGAAAAAAAAGTATGCGTCTTTTAATAATTTTAGTAATTAATTATAACAATTTTAATAGCTAATTCTTATGTAAATTAATGTTAGAAATTTACAAAAAAAAATTTTGGGTACATTTACGTAATTCTTATGTAAATTTACCAATTTACTAATCACCCTCTAATGCAATTGAAACAGTTTGTGTTGGACAAAAGAACGTTCATACAACGTATTTAGTGCAAAGAAAGACGACCAATCAATTTTTTAAGAAACCGTAGTGAATATTGATTTAGACATACAAGTAAAGGATTTGTGCCGAAAAGAAATTCTCTTAATAAACGGTATATATATTTGTTTTATATAACATTGTATATGTCCAACAATTTGCTACACATGCTTAGTTTTCTAGCTTAGATCATTATTTACTATAAACACCAAATTTATATAATATTAAATACAAAAATAATCAATCACTATAAATTATTAATGTATTTTAACTATGTTAATTTTTAAACCCCACGCAACGCGTGGAATCCCTAGTTTAGTATATACTCAAGATTTGAAATTACTATATATCATATGATATAAATACTACAATGTTCTTCTGACTTTCATTTTTTTTTTAATATTCATGGATAATAAAAATGAATTTCAGTATATACTCAAGATTTGAAATTATTGCACATAAGATTTGAAATATGAATCACTATATACTCAATAATTTCAAACAATGATAATGAATAATATTATTGCACATAAGATTTGAAATTACTATATATCATAGATGTTCTTTTGACTTTTTTTTTTTTTTTTATTATTGATGGATTATAATAATGGATTTCAGTAAAGTTGCATTTAGGCCCATTGTAAGATTCTCCTGAGTATCTTACATTAAACAAATATTAAATATAAATAGAGGAGGAGAGAAAAAAAAAAAATGAGAGTCTCTATAGGGAGAACCGTTTCACATGTATCTTAGAAACTTTTTTCCAATTGTCTTTATATAATTGGTTGGAAGTGTTATTAATAATTTAAAGTTTAAACAAATAATTAATTTATTTTAAAACTATTAAATAAAAGACTCATATGTTGCCTCACAGTTCTGGATGCTCTTAGGATTTGAAGCTTGTAACTATTCGTCTATCTCCGATGCCTATGTTCAGCATTGTCGACAGTAGCAACCTAGTTCTTTTGTTTTTAAATTCATCGTGTCACATATGCCGTCAAAATATTGACCATACAAAGTAACATGTGGCAAGAGTTTCTAATGAGTATCTACGTTTAGAATCCCATCTCTCACTTTATTCTATTTTTTGTTTTTTGTTTTTTTTTTGGATAGATACTCCATCGATAACTAACTACCATTTGAAAAATGCTCTTATATTTCCTAATAACAATATGCTTAGCTCCACAACGAAAATCCATCTCTTTTCAAGAAGATTAGGAAAAGGGCTATTGTCTTTAAATAGCTACGGATGTGTACTGTAATAAACAGAAAGAAAGAGGATACAAATTATATAAAGTCCAAGACGAAGAATATATCCAATAGCTATTGAAACAAAAGAGATCGAAAAAAATTCGTATTGGTTTTAACTTTTAAGGATAAAATCTTGGACAAAATATTTTATCGGACAATTTATTAGTTATGGTTATAGGATGCCACACAAAGAATCATGGCTTTATGTAATATTGACGTTAAGGTTTTGATATTTACGTAATTGCAAACACGGTTAATCAAAATTTGATTTACCACGTTTCCATTTGTATCAACACCATTGGGCCTTTTGGCCTCGATCTCCTGGCATCACTACTTAGGGAAAACAAGTGCAAATGGAGAAGGAAGCTTCTAGTTTGACATGAACTGATTACTGATACTTAAGTTAAAACTGTTACAATAAAATGTATGTAGATCTACTTATTAGATTACATCTTTAAAATTATATGGTATATTAACGGTCCACGAAATATGATGCATTTCTTATTGGTCGAGGAAAATAATGGCTAAAGCAGTATTAGTTTTGTTGGTAGGTGGTTAAATAACCACATACATATATTCAAACGTAAATGGTACTTTTTGATATATACAATTATGCTCTAGTGTAGTCAACATAGAAGGTCCGTTATTCGTTTTTTTTTTTTTTTTTTTGCTAAATGGTAAATATTCATTTTAAAAAAATGAATCGGTTCAGGAGTACAATCAAGATTGTAACCCTATATAATGTAATCTATGACAAAAAAGTTTAAAAAACATAGAAACATATGCATACATGGTTTTCAGTCCGTCGACTCGACACCAAAATGAAAGTTAATGGAGTCAGACGAAGTGATGACGATGCGCTTGTTCAAACCAAATCTGAAACTCGAGAAGAAGATGCGTAGGCAGACCACACGAACTTGAAATACCAAATGTCACAACAATAGAAGCTTTTCCGCGGAGGCCTGAGAAAGCGTCGTCAACGGGAATGTCCTCCAATCGCTCGATCACATATTCCTAGCGTCATGTGAGAGTTGATTATCACCAAAACACCATGAGCTAACACCTCGAAGAAACCTCCCTAACCAATATCAGCGAAAGACGCAAGCTCCCCCTACCCAGCTCCGAGGCAGTACAGAGCTAAATCATAATTTTAAAAGCAACGAAAAACACCCATTGGCTTTACTAGCTCCTCTGTTGCACATAGTCAAAACAATCAAACCCGCATACTAAGCTACACAACAACCTCTACACAGCAGCGTAATAGAAGACACAAGCAAACATCTTGGCATTAAACCAACCCTCACGACTAGATATACAACATCGTAGAACAAAGCAACGTTACCCAAGCCACCACCGGAAGCAGGAATATAACCAAATCTACAACACAGCAAGGGCATGCAAAACCACTAGAGACCACCTAAGACAAAACACCCACCAACCAACAACCATTTACCAGAGCAAATTGCGCTGGCCCTGAGCACAAAGTCACGAAGCGAACACCAGACGAGATAACTAACAAACATTGCTAAGCAACAAGTCAATTCGGGCGAGCCTAGAGACCGAGGCTCCAGTTGTCTCCACAACCAGAAATCTCAAGCGACTTGACCCCTAAAGACAACACGCACCTTTCAAGTGGAGACACCCAGTAGCACGAGCCAACCCGCAACATCAAAATCCCTGTCCTCGAGCCAGAGACCTCGACGAAGGAGAAGGGCCAACCACCGGAGGAAAGATGAGGCACGACATAGTTTCCAATCGAAAGAGTGGAAGGGGGCGAAGACCAAAGATGATGGAGAAGCGAGTTGCGCCTATCGGACATCGTTCTTCAAACCGGAATTGGCTTCAACAGCCCTTGAAGGACGGACCAGAACATATTTGGACAAAGACGAACGGATCTTCCCCGGACGAGCTACAAGTGATGGGAGTAAGCTCGACCCCCGCTAACACTCATCGTCGACGAACAAGATGTTCATGGCGGAGAAATCCCGTACACCTTGACGTGGTCGTCACACATGGAGCCGCTCCCACCTACACATCGTAGAAGCAAGAAGGCAAATCTAGAGGTTAAAGAAGGCACAATCGTAGGGTGAACTGAACAGAAGGGGAGGTTAGGGGAGAGGAAGTTGCCCTCTCACGGCACCGGCAAGAATCGGAGAGGCTAGCAGAGGGCAACCTCCTCTCTCAAACAATCACTAAATTATGATAAAGAAAAAAACAACTAAATTTGTTTCGTAAAAGTTTCGTTATCCCTTATGTCTTAAAAGTTAGTTACACCACACTAATTAAAAAGCGATTTTGTGAAGCTCATTCTGTCGTGGAATGAACAACAATATGTTAATATTGAAATAGTAGTGTTTTGTTTATGAAGTATATAATGCATCAATTAAAAAAAACAAAATATAATGCAAAAAAGCATCATGACCGATTTTTATGACCGAAAAGTTGTTTGATATTGGATTCAAACTATAATTTTAGTCTAAAAGTTTTTGAGTAGTGCTAGATTCACATTTAAGATTTGAGTGATTACTATTTCTATATATAAGATTGGCATACACAAATATATTTGAGTAGTGCTAGATTCACATTTAAGATTCGAGTGATTACTATTTCTATAGTAAAACCTCTATAAATTAATACTCGATAATTTAATAATCACCATAAATTAATAAATTATCTTGGTCCCGAGTCGGGTCAATGTAAAAATTTACGAAATTTGATAAGATGATAAGATAATAATTTTTTTGAAACTTTCATGTAAAAATATGGTCCCAATAATATCATAAATTAATAATCATGTATAATTATGGATATATATATATATAATTTTTTTTTGCTTCAGTACTTTTTTATTCTACTTACTATATCAAACAAACTTTTATGATTGTTTTTCGCTATCCAAAACTCATGATAAGTTATAGACACGATAATTGATTTTGTATACATAATTCTTTCCAAATGTATCATAATATATATCGTTGCTGACTTTATTATCACATTAAGAACGATAACCATGTTTTTTTTCTCTAAATTTTGGTACTAACAATGTGTATTAATTTTAAATAGATAGTATATTATGATGTTAATATTTATTCTATTACAATAATAAAAGTATAAATCATAATCTCAAGTTAATACATATTATTTTTACAAATGAATTTAATTAAATTATTGAACAGAATATCATTTGAATTTTGTTAAAAAAATTCGTATCTAAAACAGATATAAAGAAATTAATAAATTTTCAAAGTCCCAACATTATTAATTTATAGAGGTTTTACTGTATATATAAGATTGGCATACACACAAACATATCGTTTAATAAATTGAAACCACATGTATTATATAGTTGAAATTAACTACATGTATCATAAATCACAAATTGGTTATTAGCCAAATAAGCCCTATATATTATTAATAGGGAATGTCTTCTCGTATTATTGATTTGTGAAGTGTGAACAAGCCTATTTAGCTTTTGAGACCAAGTGGGTCCAATTTCTTTTGGAATTTTGGGAACTCTTAAGACAAGTAATGTCTTTATGTGCTTTCGGTGTCTAGTTGTTTTTTCTTCTGAATTTTAAAATGGCATTATAATTTATACACAATACCTACTATATATAATTAATTATTCCATCCATATTTACTTATTAATTAATTAATTCATTTCCCCCATAGTTGAAACTTGAAACCATTGTGCTATATATATCAATCGTTCCACAACCATTCAACACTCTACCAACCTTCTCTTCTCTTAATCACTCACCTAATTTAATTTCTCACTAATCACTTTTGATTTCTTTCTAGTTATTCTCCGATTTAAAGTCAGAGAGCCCTTTTCTATAGTCAGACTCTCTCAAATTCAGCTTTTATTCTTCGTTATCCCCAAATTTTTCCCTTAATTGTGTGTGTATTTTTTTCTCTTTAATTAAAATATATTTATATAGGAGGATTTTTGGGTTTGTTTAAGTTGATTTTTGTAATCATACGATTTTTTCAGACAATGATCTTGTCACAAAAAGGATGCAGTCAACGAGACTTGCAACCATTTCCTAAGAACAAATCCAGTGTCGAAAATAGTTTTTATTTTTGGATTTTCCAAATAATTAACAGGTTTAGTTTCGGTACTTAGTTAATTATTTGATCCCTACGTCTCTCTTGTGTCTCAAGCAACAAGTGTGAATTCTGCAAATGGGAAGTTCATGTTTACCTCCAGGATTTAGATTTCATCCAACTGATGAAGAGCTCATAGGCTATTATTTAAATAGAAAAGTAAAAGGTCTCGAGATCGAACTCGAAGTTATTCCTGTTATCGAGTTATACAAATTCGATCCTTGGGAGTTACCAGGTATTTTTATTCTATTTTTTAAAACATGTTTTGATTATTATTCATAAATTTTATATTTAAACATTATAAAGTATTATCTAACTAAATTTGTTTTTTTTTTTTTATGTTTACTTTTTAGATAAATCTTTTCTTCAGAACAGAGATATGGAATGGTTCTTTTTCTGTTCAAGGGACAAAAAGTATGCAAACGGTTCTCGAACCAATAGAGCTACAAATGCCGGTTATTGGAAAGCAACCGGAAAAGATCGGAAAATCACTTGTAAATCATCACCGGGATTAATCGGATACCGAAAAGCCCTAGTTTTCTATGAAGGCCGTGCTCCATTAGGCAATAGAACTAATTGGTTTATGCATGAATATCGTCTATGCGACGATGATCTTTCGCAAAAATCACCAAACTTCAAGGTAAAAAAGAATTGATCAAACTCCATAGTATTTTCATTTCTTTGAATCAATGGAAAAACGTAAGAATCATTTGTATATGTTATAATTTCAGGGAGCTTTCGTGTTATGTCGTGTAGTTAAGAAAAATGAACTCAAGACCAATTCGAAAACGTTAAAAAACAAAAGCGAACAAGCAATTGGTTCAGGTTACTCTAGCCTCGCAAACTCCCCTTGTCGCGATGAAACGACGCAGTTTCATTCGTTCAACCCTTCTTCTACCACAAGTGACTCTTCTAGCATTTGGATTTCTCCTGATTTCATCCTTGATTCGTCAAAGGTACCACTTATTAAATTTTAAACCAAACAGCTTTTATATACGCAATATATACCGTTCTAATTAATATGTTTTGGTACGTTTTGTGATATTTAATTATAGGATTATCCTCAAATTCAGGAAGTTGCTTCTGAGTACTTTCCCAACTATCATTTTCCAGTCACATCTCAGGAATTTCCGGCTAGTTCTTCTTATTTGAACGTTGATCAGGACATTGATCAATCAGTTCATCAAACTGGTTATTGGACAAATTATGAATACCACCAAACTGGTTCATTCGATTACTCAAACCTTTTCTAGTTAGAAAGAAATATGTGGGTCACTCTTCAGGACAAAAACGCCTTTTAAGGTTGGAGTCTCGGAAGAAGATAAAATTTGGAATCTCTTTACATTTTATTTTGAGAGTACAATTATTTTGGTTTTGGTTTTTTTTTTTTTTAGTTATGAATATATTGGGTGCTATGGAATGACTATTTAAAATTCCTTATTTGTAAAACTTTGAAGGATTGTATTATATATATACTTATTTTTATGTTCCGATGCCTTTGTTATACTAACATATATGCAAAGAGAATCACATTTCTTCAATCATTAATTGGACGAAACTTATAACCTTTTTAAACCGACTTTTGTGAAAGTGAAAACAATCATTTGCAATACAAAATCAAATTTTCAATAAAACCAATTGAATTCGTGACCATTTCATATTTTAAAAGTTTATGTAAATATGTACGTGGTTTTTGAAAATCCATAAAGGGAATTTGGAAAAAGAAAAAGACATATAGGTGAAAATTCAAAACTATAGATAAGTAGAAAGGGGCAAATGTGACGCAGCAATTTGTTTAAAGATGTATGTATGAATGCCGAAAAGTTTGCATTTTTTCACTTGTTGAAGAGCTTTATTATATTCAATGTTTTGAAAACCGGATCGGGTTTGACTGCGAACCGATCTGTTACCCGGGTTTTTTTTTTTTTCTTTTTTTTTTTAAATTTTCATTTTTTTATATTTAATTTTGTTTATGATTCAAATTTATAGAAACAAATACTAGTTTTGAATTTAGTTAATTTTTGTTATGGTTTAGTGTTTTTAATTTTTTGTTTTTTACATATAAACTTAACTATTTTTGTTATTAAAATAATTTTCTTTATGATTAATTTTAAAAATATGTTTATTCAAAGGCTATATTATATATTCGGACCACATTGACTCATGACCCAAAAGTTTTTCCGGCTCGGTTGCTGGTCCGGTTTTAAAAACATTGATTAATTGTTTTTCTATCAGAAGCGTAAGAAAGAAATTTGAAAATGGATACCGGCCTTAAGGCCCTTAACAAAGCATAACAATTTATTATTAACCAAAAAATAGTTGTAGGCAAACGAAAGACAATTGAAAATCTTATAAGAGAATTCTAAAAACGTAGACACGAAAAACGATCGATTCATGAATCCTCATTCCCATTATCGTAAAAGGGTGAATTCATACCGAACCAAATTGAATCGCATTATCGATCCCTTATTCCGATCGGTTTAATTTAATCGTCGTCGCTTCTAATATACACCTAAATCAGAAAATAACCAAATTTAATTTCTTGATGTTCGTTACTTCATTCCGCAGCACTAACACTAATCGAAACATTCGCCGGTTTTTCGCATCGTAAATCGTCAGCCATTGGATCTCGCTTGTTATCATACTCCTTAAAACATGCGATCCTTCCTAATTCTTCCACTTCCTCGATCACATTATCAAGCCTCGCCACCATTTCCACCAGCAATGACGCAAATGCCGCAAATGGCAAAGCTTCCGAAAACTCGAGGCTAGTCATCACCGCGATTTTACTCAATTGTGGTCGTAACATTCTCCTCTCTCCAGCCGTTGATGACATCTCCGAGCTATTATTATTGTTCTTGAAAGATCTTCGGTATTCCATTAAAGCTGAAGTGTCAGTCCTAAAGCTCGAGAGCGAAACGGCGCCGTTTTGACCTTGGCGCGAACGGGATTCGGTATTTTGAAACGAAACGTTGCCGTTTATGTCTTTTCCACTATTACTGTTGCATCGTTGCGAAACGGAGCCGTTTAGGTGTTTGTTATCGTTGTGTTGTGAAACGGTGCCGTTTTGGTGTTTATTGTTGTTGTGGTGGCGATGGAGATTGGAGCCAAGGAAGAGTTTAGGCTGAGACTTGATCGCGGAGTTAAGGTCTTGGAGTGCCACGTGGAGATGGTCGGAGAGAATTTCCGGTGAACAGTGACGGTGGTTCGAGATGCTATCTGCGAGTTCCGACAATGCTTTGCATACTTCTCCGGCTAATCTTACACAAGGATCCTTGAATAGAGCGCGAACCGATCTTGGAGTCTTGAAATAACAAACAAATACGTAGAAGATTAATTTAATTTTACTTGCAAATATACATTATTAACTACGAATTATGTTTAATTATGGGTGCTGTTTAAAGATTTTGTATGCATGTTATATTGAAGTTTCTAGTACATACTCTTTATTAATACATTTATGTATAAGTTTGTTCTTTCATTTAATAACCCAAAATAGTATAAACAAACAGTTTAAAATTTTGCATTGAAAATATAAAGCGATAGTTCTTAAGAAATGGAATATTTTTTTCTTTAAGTAACACTTTTATCAAACGGAAGTAATTTAATGTTGATATAATTAAACTTACTTGAATCTCAGTTTGTAAGCAACCATGAAGAGCAACAACAGTGTAACCAAATTGACGAAGAACAGCTCCAACTTTAACATATTGTTGACATGGAAATCTATGACATCGTCTCGTGTGTCTTGGCTCCCAATTTGCATATAATGCCTGTTACATATTTTCTTATTTCATAAACTTATATATATTTTTTAAAATAATTAATCTTGCATAGAAAAGAATTATAAAAAAAAAACTTACAAGAGTTTCATCGGTGGATTTGGAATCCAAAACAGCTTGATACCCTTCATAGATTCTATCTTTTAAATCTGATGTTTCTTTTTCTTTCTCCTCAAAGTACTCACTCACACATGCTAAAACGCACAAATTAACACAAAAAGTATTATAACAATGTAAATTATGTTATATTTTAGAAGATCTCATGATAGGTAACTGAGAAATATTCTAAATACTACTTAACTAAAATTTTATTTTAAAAATACGACAACTTTGCAAAAACCGTAAATTTTGTGGTATTTTTGAAATTTAAAAAAAAACTATATAAACATTTTCATACTTTAGTCAAATTAATTCAGACGTAAGAAAAAACATAAATGTGAACTTTTGAGAATTGTCAAGTTAGTAGTATATGTTACCTTCAATAGAGCTGGAGAGGCCTTGAAGTTTAGCGACGGTAGTCTTGTGGAGATCTTCACCGGACCAAATCGGAAAAACCAAAAGGCTCATGAAAAGACAAATTCCGCAACCAATGGCTATAGTATAGAATCTATCGTGTGCTATGCTTATCACACTATCTACTCGATAGCTCGAAACCGTTATAAGATTGAATGTCAAGAGAAATATCACAACACCATAATCATAATTCTTCTTTATGTATGGTATGAATCTTATATAAGTTGCAGCCGCTCCTGAGAACACAAATTAGTAGTTTTATTGTTAGATTCTTACATACAGATAACCCTAGAGATTAGTTTACGGTTAGAGACTTTAATTTAGATAACAAGAAAAAATACATACCAATGATAAAAACGGCAGTGCCAATGAAGATAGCTCGAAGAACGTTTCCGGAATCATTAGCTACAAACTCAATAAAAAATGCCAAAGATCCCGCGATTAGTGTCCCTAATCCTCTATTAAGCCCTTTGCATAGCGTTGCACCTAAAGAATCAAGAAAGTAAACACATGTTAATTTTTTTAATCATTTGTATTTCATTAGCTATATATACACTCTTGCAAACTCGATTTGAAATCAATATTATCATTATGACGAATTAACTCAAGTAATAACGCTAATTACATTACTAATTGTATATATATGTTTAGAGAATTTACCAGCAGAGAACTCGAGGACGACCACAACGGTCATGACGGCCCAAATGGCATTACTTCCAATGCCTTTGAAGAGAGGTTCCATGAGGTATAACAAAGAAACAAGTGTTAACGAGAGACCTACTTTAAGGGCATGTATTACCCTCCTCGGATCTTGTTTTCCGACATCCCAAAGCCTTTTCGGAATCTTCTTAATCTTCTCAGAAGGTTCTAGAACTTTCCACTTTGGTTTTCTCAAACCTTCATCCATCTCAATGCTCCCTACGTGAACCTTGTTCGACATATTCAAAGAGAGAGCTAATTGGTTTTCTCTCTCTTTATTTTTTTTTTTTTTTTTGTAATCAGAGTATACAAGAATAGAATATGTTGTTATTGTCTTACGCTCTATATATAGCTCTTTGTGTGTATGTGTGGTATATATGTAGATGGATCTATGGTGTTTGCGTATGTAATAGTAATACATAGACAATATAGCTGTCCACAAAAATCATTGACTTAGTACGTGTGATTGTGTTGGTTGAACTACAAGAACCTCATTTAGATTTGGTAATTTAATATCGTTTTACGTGTCATATGATTTTATAAAATCACCATTGTAGTAAGTGTATATATTTGATATGAGAAAACCAACAAATTTTTTTTTATCATTTTGCTTATTACGATTTTACTATATTGTATAGCATTACTTAATGTTAATATATATTATTTTTTTTCCTTCAACATTCTTCGTAAACAAAAATTCTTCGTAAATACAAAAAATCTTGTGATGTTATATTTTTACCTCTATACGTGTATATGCTTATAAACAATTACTTTTAATAGATACAAAAAATTATATTCTCCTTTGGCAAGTGAGGAAATATTAGATTGATGGGTTTCACATGACTTACAATTATTGATGGTAATTAAACTAAAGTATACCTTTTCCCCTTTTATTCACAAGATCGCAATAAAATAAGTCAAAAGTTATTGAAAAAGATATTAAACTAAAATACGTCCCATCATGCTACTAAATTTTAATTAGAGATCCAATTATTATTCTCAGATGTTATACCATTTGTATATATGCATGTGCCACCCAATTAATTAATGCTAATAATGTCTAGTTATATATGTTGTCCTTTTAAAATTAAGAACACAAGTAGGTACGCACATACATTTTTAGTTAGTTTAATCTAAAAAATACTTATACTAATCGTTGTCATCACTTTGATCATGTAGGTGAGAAATGAAATTAGTTATACTAACCTAACTACAACATTGTAGTTAGGTTAAAAAGAGATTAAATATGTAAAGCCTATACATATATAGATTTCTATTTCCATTTTTCAGGGTTTCTTTAAGAAACATATAACCTTTAAACTGCAAATATTGTGACATCGAAAATTATTTTTCATTCAATATTGATTTCAAGAAATATTGTATGGCATCAAAGAAAGTCCAAAACAAGTTATCACTATCTCAACTAAAGTTGACCTTTTGGATCCTTCAAAGCCGTACCAACGTTGACACATAACACATGTACACCTCCCTTTTTTTTTGCACGGGCACAACTAATTTTTACAAATTGGTTTATGAATCACATTATATGAATTACAAGCCACGTTAACCCCTAAATATGAAAGTGCCATGTAAATTTCATAATATCTAATATGTCTATCTAATAAAAATCAATTGATGACATTGGAAAAACAAAGTAATATACCACTAAATGATACGACTATATATATCAAATTTAATGGACTATTACACTTTTTTTTAATCGATAGATTTCTATCCGATGATTAAATATAGATGATATATTCGGTAAGAATAGCCAGTCGTAACAAACGGGTTAAGAACATGATTTGTATAACCAAATTAGTATAATTTGTTAGAGCTATTACTATTTTTAGAGTAATAGTGACATAAACCAAATATATCATGAAATTAAGAATAATGTTCTTACAGCTTCGGCTTGAAGTAATTTTAAAAAAAAAAAAATCGTATTTTCACGAATTATAACACAGACCGTATTCTTCTACCAAAAGGAAAACAAATACGTGAACAATATTAATGATGCACGGGTTGCAACTTGTGAGTTGATATACAGCTCATTAAAAATTGATTTCTTGTAGAAAAATTGTGTTTTTCTTTTATGTGGTATGGCTGGTTAATTAGTTTTTTGTTTTTTCATCTGGTGAATTTATTGATAACTTCAAACCGAAGTACAATTGATAAAAGATCCACGATTTACACATTTTCCTAGTCATACACATTCGACGACTTAAATCTGAAACTAGAACAAGCTTTGGAAGACAATATAACATTGAAACCCAAACATCAAAGAAGAGTCATAACAAATAGATAAATGATCCTAGCCATTCCTGAGTTTCTTCGTTGATACTCAACTCAATATAAGTTAATTATTTAATCTACGAATTGTTTTATCAAAAAAATATTCTGATTCTACGTTATTAAAACTAATTGTAAATCATTATTTACAGTGACGATCACATCACATGCATATTAATTTTTTTGGTTTACAAATATTGACAATCACATCACATGCAAATTAATTATTTTTTTTTTTGGTTACAAATGCAAGAAAATCAATATGCATGTGATCGTTTGATTACATGTTTACCAAAAAATAATAATAATAACATTTTCTAGCTCAACTAGATTCTGATCGTCACTGTAAATATTTTTAGTTTCCACAACGAGTTTTGTAATCGCATATTAAGAAAATTATCAGACAAATCCAAGAAAATTAAATTAAGTACGATTCTCTTTGTAGCGTTGTGTGTAGAGAGGTTAAAGATCTTTCTCTGCAACAGAGCAGCTATTCCCGTGTTATTGAGTTTGAGGGATTTCAGATTTCTCGTGTGTTGTCTGCGTGGCATGAAAAGTTATAGTTGAATGAAAATGATATTACCGGTACAAGTAAGGTCAAAAGAACAAAAAAATTATATGGACTCTAATGGATCCGAAAACAAAATTACGTGATATTTGATCACTGATTTAAAACTTTTTCAACTAAAATACATAAAGAAGTACTCTCTCCATTCCATTTTATAAGTTGTTTGTTTAAATGCAGGAGAATTAAAAAAAAAAATTATAAATAAAATATCATTTAATAATTAGCTAACAATATAATTTAACCGATCATGTAAAAACTTACAGAATTTAAAAAGTCAAAAATATTTTACAACATTCTGCATAGAAATTTGTAAAACATCTTATAAAATGAAACAAAGAATAAATCCTTAATCATCTTATATAATTGGAGAGGGAGTAATATCATTTACAAGTTTATGTATAGGTTTGATTTTGCAGTGAATTTTAATGGGTTTCAATATTGTAAACCAAAAATTTAATTTTAGTTGTTGGTTTTTTTCTTTTTTTGGGCAAAAAAGAAAAAGTAGGAAGGCGAATACTACTATCTCCAATAGATGCAAAACTAAGTGTAGAACAAATCACAAATTAAATGTCTCTCTATTATTTTGGCTCTCGAGAACTATTAATTATAACATTTAAACTATTATTTTGGCTCTCAAGAAGCAAAACCAAATCTTACTGCAGAAATCTAATCAAGATTTTGAAGTACTAATGAAAACAAAGCATTTCTTAATATTTGTGTGTCCCAAAACCATTCATACAATAAGTAATCATGTGAGTTTTGATTATCAATCAATTAATTTGGAATCAATTAATTCGGAATCTATATATAGTATAACATACATTTTATATCTTCTGAATAAAAATTCATGTACTGTCTCAACCATCATTCTCACCACTTCATGCCCAAATCCAAACACACTATTGGGCCTGGATAAAATAGAGTTAGGCCCATTAAGAAAAAGTCCACCCACCAAACTTGTGGATTTTCATTCATTTCAACATATTTCTAAATTCATGTACCAATGTTCACACACCATCTGGTTTAATGTGTTTGGGTTTCTTAAGTTACGCGCATGGCTTTGTTATGTCTTTAAAACTAAGTTTGTCGAGTGCCTTTTATTGCTTGTTTTGTCTAATAAAGTTGATCACTTTAGTTGCCTAGCTACACCATAGAGGTTTAAAGTTTAGTGGTTTTCTCATTGATTATCCCAAAACCAAAACATAGATCACATATTTTTTGTCCTTTATAAATTAAAATGGGTTTCTGTGTAATCGGTATGAAAACTTAACTATTGATTTCGAAAATCTCGTGACAAGGGTGTTCAATCTAGTTTTACTGATCCGAACCAAACCGAACGAACCATATCTTAATACGGTTTAGAGGATCGAACTTGAATCGGAAAAACTACCTAAATCGAAGTTTCTTTGGAAATTAAAGATATGTTTCAGTAAAATATTAGTAAACTGAATCCGAATCAAATCGTCCGTATAGATTTTAATTTTATTTTTGAATATTTTTATTCAGAAATTAGAAAACCACAATAACCGATTTGAAACCACAATAACCGAGTCGATATCAATGTAATACAGTCGAATAAATTCACAATCAAGGAAGAAACAACACAAAAATAGAGATTAATGGACTTTAACAACTACAAAACTAGTGATATTTGAAAATGATGTAAACACCGATACAAATTCTCTATTTCGGTTTCTAAAATAGTCTTCATTAATCCTTTTTGTTAAAAAATTAATTTCTCTCATGTGAGACAACATTGAAAATCATGTTAGTTTTGTTTATCAATCAATTAATTTGGAATCAATTAGTTCAGAATCTGAGAAAACGTACTAATTCTCCCCCCCAAAATGTCCATATCTTTTTAGATAGACCCGGATAACTAATCGCGTACTACTTTCCCACAGAATGCAATTTAAACGTCCATTCCCCCCCCCCCCTCAAAATAGTTATTAAACATTTATGTCCTCCCAGTATGAATATCAACCGATTATTTCACCCCAAATCGGTTAAAACTTGGTTTACTGTTGACCAAGTTTCTGATTAAAAAACAAAACCGTTGGTTTACCGTAAATGACCCGATTAAAAAACAGTAAACCGTAATTGACCCGATTTTAAAATCGAAACCCGATTGTAAACCCAAAACCCACCCAAAACAAAAAAAAAATCTGTTTTATTAAAAATCTGTCGTTATTGTTGCTCAGAAGAAGCCTTAAGATTCATCATCCTCTTCTCAATTGAAGAAGTCACGAATCTCAGTTTCTGATATTTCAACAGATTATCAGGCTGTAATAACGAAAACAAGTCATGATCAAATTCAGAAACACAGATATGAGGTTTTTGTTTCAATCTCTTACCTTGATTTTAGGGATTGAATAAGCTAAATTCCCCAGATTCGAGAGTTTCGCGAACATTTTTGCATCATGAGCATCTTCGAGAACTCTTCTCTATCAAACACCATCTCCTCTTCTTCTTCTTCATCGACACTGCAGAAATCGCATAAATCGTCGTCGCTCTTGTTCGATTCCGTAACTTCCTCTTCTTCCTCCTCTCCATCACCGCCTCCTCCTGATCGTTGTCTCTTCCCTTTCCAAATCGACCAAACCTCCAAAATCGATAAGATTCTTCAATTCGGTCAACTAATCGGTTTATTTGGTATACCGATCGGGTTATGTTATAAACCAATAAAATCGAGAATTGGAGGGAGATAGACGTTTAAATTTTATTATGTGGGAAAGTTGTACGCGATTAGTTATCCAGATCTATTTTAAGAGATATGAACATTTTGAAGGGGAATTAGTACGTTTTCCCTTCGGAATCTATATATATAGTTTATATACATTTTAATTATTCTGAATGATAATTTTTTCTTAAAAAGATGAGGCAAGAGAAGGACACAATGGTCAAAATAAGGTGCTGTCATTTTCAAAGTAGTGATTGTTTTTAAGATCTGGAGAAGGATATACACTTAACAAAAAATCTGACACATCAAAGTACAAATCCCATGTTTATTTGGATTTCCCAAACAAAATCTATATAGTATTTTACATAATATTTTTATCAAATATATTATTCTCTTTCTCTTATTGATTCCTAAGCATTGTTTTTATTTCATTTTGTAATTTTTTTTTTTGTTATTTTCGTAGGAAACATTTCGGTATATAGTTTGTTTGATTCTACTCTACTAAAATGATGAAAATAAAATTCACCAAACTACCTAACATTCAAATTCAATGTCACATTCCGGTTTTAGTATCTCTTCCAATACCAAACTCGGTTCATTTAATGCAACATTGCAAATTATGTGAAAAAACCAAAAAAATTCATTTTTTTTTGTTTAAACACCAAATCCAAAAGAGTACATATATACACAACTACAAAGTATAAATAGACTAAACATCATCATTAAATACAAACCTCTCCTTAAAATCCTATCTCAACAACAAAAACCCTAACTAAATTATAGTAGATCTTTAGATTTATTTCACTAAATTAAAAAAAAAAAATCTCCTGAAATGTGAAAACCCTAAATCAAAGATTTATTTCCTTAATTTCTTTTTATATTAAACCAAACTAATAAAAACACAAAATAGTTCGTCTCTCTCAAAGAAAGCTAGAGAGAGAGAGTTGTTAGCTAGCTCACACGCTTTCGCTTAAAACTCAAAAACCTGCACTTTCTCGGTCTATTTTCTCGGCATTCGTAAAACAGAACCAAAAAAAAAAAAAAAAGTTTGGGGCTTTCTCCGATAACCCAAATTAACCCTAAAATCTCATTAAAAATCTTCAAAGAACACAAGAGAGAAAAAAAAATCAAAACTTTTTCGATGGATTCGAGAGAAATCCACCACCAGCAACAACAACAACAGCAACAGCAACAGCAACATCAGCATCAGCAGCTACAACCACCGCCTGGTATGTTAATGGGTTACAATCGGAACCCTAATAACACCGTCGCGTTAATGGGTCCAACCTCCACATCTCAATCGGCGGCGATGCATAACCGATTACCCTTTGGTTCTCTCTCTCCGCATCAACATCATCATCTTCAACCACATCATCATCAACAACAACAACATCATCATCCTCAACCACAGCAACAGATGGATCAGAAAACTCTTGAATCTCTTGGATTTGAAGGATCGCCTTCTTCTGTACAACAACAACAACAATCGATGAGATTTGGGATCGAGCAGCAACAGCAAGGGAAGAAGAAACGTGGTCGACCTAGGAAGTATGCTCCTGATGGTAACATTGCTCTTGCTTTAGCTCCGACTTCTCCTCTTCCATCTGCTTCTAATTCATACGGCGGTGGAACTGATGCTGGAGGTGGAGGAGGAGATAGCGGCGGTGGAGGTAATGCTAATGCTAACTCTTCCGATCCACCTGCTAAACGAAATCGTGGTCGTCCTCCTGGCTCCGGTAAGAAGCAGCTCGACGCTTTAGGTACAGTGTAAACTCGATCTATCACATCTCTGCTTTAAACCCATTTCGATGTTTACAGTTCTTGATGAACAATTTGGTTTGGTGGGTTTTGAGTAGGAGGAACAGGAGGAGTAGGGTTTACACCACATGTGATTGAGGTGAAAACTGGAGAGGTAAATTTTGAATCTTTGATGTGTGCTGAATGTGAGATTGTCCTGTTTTCTTTGATGTGTGATGAAGTTGTGGTCTTTTTTATTGTTTCAGGATATAGCTATGAAGGTAAGGGCGTTTTCGTTGCAAGGACCACGAGCGATCTGTATTCTCTCAGCTACAGGAGCTGTATCTGGTGTGATGCTTCGTCAAGCTACTAATTCTAATGGAGCTGTTAAACATCATGAGGTATTCAATGTGCAGGCATTACTTACTTACTTAGTGTGTGATTTGAGCTGGATTTTATCTGATTAGTATCGTTTCGATGTTTGTATTGAGTTGTAGTTGTTGTTGTTGTTGTTGTTGCAGGGTCCATATGAGATCATTTCTCTGTCAGGTTCTTTCTTGAATTCTGAGAGTAATGGTACTGTGACCAAAACTGGTAACTTGAGTGTATCTTTGGCTGGACCGGATGGTCGGATTGTGGGTGGAAGTGTTGCTGGAATGCTAATGGCTGGATCACAAGTCCAGGTTACTCAAATTCTTAAACTTTATACACGAGTTTATATAAATCATAAAACCTTGAAGAGACTGACTCTGATTCGGGTTTTTTGTTGTTGTTGTATAGGTCATTGTTGGAAGCTTTGTGCCAGATGTAAAGAAACAGAAACAAAGCACGCCTGCTCGTGCTCAGAATACTCCCGAGCCAGCTTCAGCACCAGCCAATATGTTGAGCTTTGGTGGTGGTGGACCTGGAAGTCCTCGGTCTCAAGGACAACAACACTCGAGCGAGTCATCAGAGGAAAACGAAAGCAATTCTCCGTTGCACCGTGGAAGCAATAACAATAACAACAACAACAATAATCACGGATTATTTGGAAACTCGACGCCGCAACAGCTTCACCAAATGCCTATGCAGATGTATCACCATCTCTGGCCCGGTCCTCAATAAACAGATGGTTCATGAGTCGCGGGTTTGCTTCTCTGTTTTCCCGCTTCTCTGTTTTCTTTAACACATCTCTCTTTCGGAATCATCCATAAGTAGATTGAGCTCTCTTACTCTCTCTCTTCTTCTTCTCTTTAATTTAGCCTTTGGTTTTAGATAAATAGAGAGAGATGTTAAGTAGGTTTTCAATTAAATCTTTTTTAGTTTGTTTCTTAGTAGTTTCTTTTGATTGTTATGATCATAAAGACTTGTTCTTTTCTCCAAATTATCCACTTCAATTTAAAAATTTATCTACCAAATTGCAAAAGACCAGAATTTTAAATACAAAGCCTTTTTATTCTCTATATAAGATTACATTCGGTTTGTTTTTAACATATATGTTGATTTGCTCTTTCATGTTATTTATCATAACATCATTCATAGTAAGTACACAAAAAAAGTTAGAAAAAACCAAAGGTTTGATACATTAGTCACAGACTCCATTACTTGTTCGTCTTCTTCTTCCGTGTTAGTCTCTCGCGATTTCTAAACCGCGGAAACCATGACCGGTGATGATGCGATGATACGATCTTCTTCTTCTTCTTCTTCTTTTTCTTCTTCTTCTTCTTCTTCTTCTTCATCATCCTCTGCTTCCCACATGAAATGTGCGTATGATCCCAAAACCATACTACAAAGTTTCAAACAAAACACAAACATTTCAGATTTTGAAATCATTTATGATTTGATTAATGAAGTATTTGATTTGGATCATACCAATCATTAGGAGAAGCATTAACAGCTTGATCAAAGTAAACTTGAGCTCTTTTCTCATCTCTTTTAGTTTCCCATATCAATTTCCCATACATTGACAATGCTTCACCATCACCTGGATTCGCCAATATTGCTCTTCCATAGAATTCTTCAGCTTTCTCTGCATCTTTCTCCACCTGATTCATTTCAAATTTCCCATTTTCAAATTTCCCCCAAAAAAAAAAAAAAAACCTAATCAATCTTCCCCAATTTTCAAATTCTTCATACCTCGTACAAATACTTGCCGTAATTCATCAGAAGAAGCGAATTATTCGGATCAGATTTCAACATTTCTCGATAATAATCACCGATCTTGCTCCTATCGTCATAACCATAACCACCTCCACCGTTACCGTTACCGTTATAACCAGATCCACCACCACCACCGGAAAATCCTTGCTCCTCCACAGGAATTCCACTCTCCTTCCAGATCAAATCTCCCCAACCATCGGAAAACCTAATCTCCTCCTCCGCCTCGTCGTCCTCCGGGATTTTCGCCGGAGAAGGCTTAGATCCAACACTTTTCAACTTCTTTTCAGATCTAATCGCATCGCTCTCAGATAACACCCTCCGCATCCCAACGTCGATCGAGATTTTACCGGCGGCGGCGAAAGATAATGATTCGACGGAGTTTTGCCTGGAGATTGACGTCATCTTCTTCGTCGACGAACCACAACCTGAAATAAACCGGTTTTGAAGAACCGGCATCGAACCGGTTCTCATCAAAAGAGATTTCATTACGAACAAATTTTTTCTTCTCTTTCTGATCTCTCTCAGAGACTGTGATGATGATGATAAAATCTCATTTCTTGCTATTTATAGCTTTATTTCTACCGTACGATTATCTGACTTTTTGATTTCATATCCACCGTTGGATCAATTGACCATGTTTGATCTTTCGTGTGATTGACTTAAAGTAGGTTTTTATATCAACCGTCCGATGCAATGACTATAAGGAGGGAAGAATCAGCTACTACACGTGTAGAGGTTTCCACGTGATGTCCCACGTGAAGAGTATGATCGACCGTTCTTTGAATGCCACGTGGAGAAAATGTAGGACCCGGTGAGGCTGTACAGGTTCTTTGTACTACTATGTTTTACTGTGGATTCTAATTGGATTTACGAAACTACCCTTCCCACTGTATTTTTACTTTATTGAATAATTCCATTGGCGGGTTAGAAACATAAAATATTGAGTATTGACAAAAAAAAAAAAAAATTACAACATTGAAATTTCGTTGTCATGATCAATAGTATATTGTAGACATCTCAAATCATGGTGTTGTTTAATAAAACAAAATGTCTTACTACATATATATATAACTATCATTCTTTTCCATCCATTTTTCGTTTCGTCTCAAATTATTACAATAAAAATTGTAATTGATTAACGATGTGGTGAATATAAAGATTGAGAACGCAACATGAGTTTATGAACAACATAAATGATAGAGATGATCTCTATCAACTTAATCACTATACGGCATAAATTATGAACACAACATGAGTTTACTGTTGTGGTACAGTTTAATCACTATACGACACTACCATTAGAACATGAGTAGTGGTGATACAATATGGGTATTATTAAATATAAAATTATTAAAATTTGAGTTAAAGGAAGAAAGAGAGTGTTTTTGGTTGAAATAGTGGGATGTATTGAAATATAAAATTAATAAAATTTGAGTAAAGAGAAGAGATAGTTGATATTTTTGGAGAGAGGGTATCAAATAGTTGATACTTTTGATATTTTTAAAGAGAAAAAGAGAAAGTATATCAAATGTTTTTAATAATTTTATATTTAAAAAGAGTATAAAATTAATAAAAATTGAGTAAAAGAACGAAAAAAAAATATAAAGTTGAGTAAAAGGAAAAAATAGTGTATTTTTAATATTTGTTTATTCAACTGATACTCTCCTTGTATCATGGATGCTCGTGCTCTTATTAGAGACTTGGTTCATGTTTATATATATTCATATTGCGTGAATAATGTGCTTGGAAGAAAATGATTAAAATATGTGAATTTTGAATGATTAATATATCTAATCACATGAAATGACATTTCCTTTTCTTGTATTTATCTGTGAAATGTTGAAATCTGGCTGGATTCACTACGGTTACAAACACACAATTGGCAAATTTTTTTGTTTGATAAGATAAGATAAGGTTTGTCAAATATATGATTTAAAATATGGTTTTTTTGTTTTGTCCTTTTCTTGGAGTATTTATTAAAGGGAAATTTGAAACAACTTCACTCAACTCACTCTACTTGACTTAGTTAATGATATTAAAATAACAAAAAGCTAAATAAAGAGAAGTGATTACCGACGGATTTATATTTTGTTTCTTTCTTCCCAATAAAGTAATCTCATCTTTATTGATAACTTTGTTAAATAAAAATCATTGACGGATAGATTTGGAATGATGATTGAGTTATACAGTAGATTCTAGTAAATTAATATTCAATAAATTAATAAATTTTATTAGTTTCGAATTGGAACAATGCAAAAAATACTACAAATCGATAAAATAATAAATATTATAAAATCTCTATGTATATATATGGTCTCAATAATATCATAAATTAATATTAGGTACATAAAATTTTATATACATATATCTAAAATATATTTATATATGATTTAGTGTTGTTTGTTATTTTCTTAAGATTGAAATCTCTTAATAACTCAATCTTTATTAGAAATAATAAAAACAAATAAAAAAAATAAAACTAATTTAAGAAAAATATAGTTTAATTTAAAATTAAAAATTCAAATAAACAAAAATTTAGAAGATTATTAAAACTTTCTTTTTTCGATAAATTAATCTTTCTAAATTAATAAAATATCATGGTTCCAATATTATTAATTTAAAGAGTTTTTACAGTATTACGGAGTGATCAAGATGTGCAATTCTTTTGCCTTTATAATGCAGTTTTGAAAGATATAATATCTTGACAAACAAACAAAAAAAAAGATTTAATTTTTGGCCAAAAGAAAAAAGTACGGAGAAAGATCATGTAAAAATCTTGAATCGGTCCAAATCTCTCCTGAGCGAAGAAACCAGAGGGAAAAAAAAAGAAAATAAAGAGACAGATCGTTTTCTCCGACGTCCGACGCGTCTTTGCCGGCGTCGTAAGACTCTTTATATATAAAAGCTTGTTTTCTTCTCTAGCTTGCCAATGACCCTTGCGGTGTTGATCAACGCGGCCATTGATTTTAGGTTTCGTTGACAGTGAGGAGTGCTCAGATCTGCTTTTCACGGTGGCTCGTCCATGGCATCTCCGTGCTCGGCTGAGGTTCTCGGAGGTCTCCAGGCCATTCCTTTCTCCTGCCTTCTCTTTCGATGGTGTTTGAGTTGTTGGTCCGCGAAGAGGTTGTGTTCGGAGTGGGGGCTTTGGTGAATATCGGGACTGTGTGTGGC
The DNA here is from genome assembly GCA_964056655.1 of Arabis hirsuta. Lineage (NCBI taxonomy): Eukaryota > Viridiplantae > Streptophyta > Magnoliopsida > Brassicales > Brassicaceae > Arabis > Arabis hirsuta. The sequence continues at coordinate 632,594 of OZ053312.1, read as the reverse complement.
GACGATGTTAGGGTGGACCTGGTGGGCTAAGGGGTTAGTTAGGTCTCTGTCTTTGCTGCAGTTCCTGATTTCGTTTGGTCTTGTCAATCTTCTTTAAGGTATTGGTTTTTGTCTTGTTGGTTCTAGGATGGGTCAAACTGCCTTATGTTTTTGTTTAAGTCTGGTCTTTTGCTCCCTTTGTTGAGACTTTCGGTTCTCTCTGTTGAGATTTAGCTTCCCCTGTTTGAGCTCGGCTGTGCTTGGGGTAGTTGTTTAGTTTGCGTTGTTATTCCGATTCTAATTAGTTTGGGTGACCTTTGCTAATGGTCAGTTTGTGTGGCTGTAATTGCTTGTTGAGGTTGGGTATTTCTTCGTTTAGCCTTGGTTTAGTCGTTGAATCTTCTTTCAGCCTTCTTCCACCGTTTTTAGTGTAGCCAATAATCAGTTTTTGCCTTTAGTCTGATGTGGTCAGTTCTTGTAAGGCTAACCTCGTGTGGGGATGCAAAGTTCGTGATCTAGTCTTTTTAGAGGCGAAAATTAGGTGTTTAGAAGTTTAGATTCTCGAATATGGTGACTTGTATTGGTTATTCGTCGTATATGGATCTTTTGGTCATGGGTTTCCTTTACCTGTGCGGTTTCTTGTGAGCTTTGCTATCCGTGTATGCAGCTCTTCCCATGCTTTCTGGTTGTTATGCAAGTGTTTCTCCTTGACCTTGTATTATTAGAATTGGATTTGTATTTGTGTTTGTTTTATGAACCTTGTAGATATGTGCTTAGTTTCAGGGGTTGGTGTCTTTACGCTCTGGTTTGGTTTTCTATCTTGTATTCTACCATGTATTCTATCGTGTATCATATTATGTATTTTGATGTGTTTTAAATAAAATTTAGAGATGAAAAAAAAAAAACCTTGAATCCATATTTTTTTTTAAACCAATCGTTAAATAAGATTTATTTGAAATAAAATAATTTCAGGTCTCAACTTTCTAGCGTAAATTATTTTTAAAGCTTTCTTTATAAAGTATTCGTTAAATTTAAGATCATTACATTTAAAAATTGCAACGTCTTTGTCATCTGGACCAGTCACCATTTTTTAACCCCCCCCAGCTCCATACATAAGCGTGCACATTCTTGGCAATAATTGGTTATGTTGCTATAACATGAGTGTTCTCGATGTTTGTCTTGTTGAAGCATAATTTTACCTGAAAATTAATTGGAGGGCTCGCAGTTAAATTGAAAGAATGAATTCTTTCAAAAACATTGATCAAATTATTAAAATGATAATCTAATAAACATCATAAGAGATTTACTTGTTATCATAATAAAATCAAAATAAACTTACATGAAGAAACAAGAACAAGGAAAGTTGTTATGTCCATTGTTAACACCATTGTCCATTGTGAACACCAAAATTTGTATTCTCTTCATTTTATCAGTAGAAACTTTTATTTGGAAGAAAAAAAAACGTTTTGTAGTTGTTTTAAGTTTTTATTTTGAAGTTATGAGAGGTAAATAATATCATATTTATATATGTTTTTCTTTATGTTACAAAAATATAATGTTATAATCAAGTTTTTGTGGAAGTTACAAAAAATATTATCTTTCAAAATATTCATTAAAGTGATGTTTATTACATTTAAAAATAAAGTGGTTATGACATTTCTTACAAATATATATTTGATTTAATTAGAATACGTATAAATTATGTAATCCAAAAGAGATCAATGTGAAAATAGATGTTACTGTTATATAACACAAGTACTACATATGATTTGAATTTGAATTATATGTATTACACGAGTAAGTTTAAACTATACAACAGCATGCTTCCTGCTTAACTCTGAATTTCATTCATTTAAACTTGATTCTTGAATCTGCATTACTCGTAGTGCGTTGTATTGTAGCCTTGTAGGCAATTATCTAGATAGATTTTATCTTTACTCAAAGTCAAAGTTTTTGGTAAAGCTTTTATCACCGATATGTTTAGCATCAATAGCAATGAACCAACTCAAAAGGCATATTCATTTCCATATTTGTAAAGTATAGATGCATGAAATTTATATTTTGAAATATGGTATTTTATGAATTAATTCGTTTCAGATTTTAGATTAGGATTGGATGATTGTAAAGATCCAGTATCGAGAGAGCTCACCGGTTTACTGGATTATATAAGTTGGTGAATATTTGGAGATGACACAGATTTGTTTCGTCACATTTTGTTTGGTAAAACAACATTAATGTTTAAGAAAAATTAATTGAAACCAAACAAAATACTTGATGTACCTACGAAAAATAATGTCCATGAAAGTTGTTATTTTTATTTTACTTATCACATTTTCAAAGAATTACATCGCCTTAGTCATTTGGACATCTCGAACAAATACATTTAAATCTTTGACAACCACCAATTTTATATCCCCGATCCATACAAAAGTATGCACATTTTTGACAAAAATTGATTATATCGTCATTCAATAAGTGTTCTCGACATTAATTTGTCTCGAAGAACTTGATATTCTTTTAGAAAATTAATTGGAGAGCTCATAGTTGAACAGAAAAAATGGATTCTTCCTTCTCCATTAGATTTTGCCATAATATTTGATGCATATATAAATTTTCAAAAAAAAATATATATATATATCAATTTAAAAATCAATAAACACTATATTCTATTTATAATCATATTCTACTTATTATCATAATAAAAATCAGAATAAACTTACATGAAGAAACAAGAATTAGAATAGTTACAAGCAAAAGAAATTTTTTCATTTTGCAAATAAAAATTCAATTATCTGAGAAATAAGGTTTCTAATCGTTTAGATTTTGATTTTAAATTTATAAAAGATAGATAATATCATATTTACATGTGTTTTGATTTATGTTAATGACGTTTTATTATAAATGGAAGTTACAAAAACTACTATCTTTTAAAGTATTCATTAAAGTTATATTTATTACATTTTAAAATAAAGTGGTTATGACATTTCTAATAAATATTTATTCGATTTAATAAGAATACATATAAAATTATTAATCCAAAAGAGATCAATGTAGATGTTATTATAATATAACACGAGTACATTTATATGATTTGGACAATATGTATAATCCGAGTAAGCTTAAAGTTTAATCTGGGGTGTCAGGGTTTTTACCACCCGACTAATTCTCCAAAATGAATGTAGTTTTCTAATGGGAAAGCGTGGCACCATTTGGACTGGCTAAATAGAGGTAAAAATATTCTCAAGGAGGAATCAAACTCAAGTTAGAAAGGCTTATTTCCTTCTTAAACTTTTTTACCACTAGGCCACCACCAATTGGTTGGTCAACATGTTTCTTTCTTAACCATTTTAAACAAAATGTATTTGCCATTTGTTTCTTCACTAAAAATTTTGGTTAAAAGTTTAAAAACAACATTAATGTTTAGAAAAACCAATTGAAATCAAACAAAATACTAATATCTTTGGGTTAAAACAGAACGTATATTATACTTACAACAACTAACTAAACTCTTAAAAGTTAAAAACAAAAAACCAATTAAAAACACACTATTTTTAAGGACCATGTGGCTTAACCTCGATCAAATGTTACTAAGGACTCGTTCAATGCCATAACAAAGGCTGAGCAAATTATCCGTTAAATTCGATCCGATTCGATATTCGTTTTGATTCGATCTAAAAAATCTGGATATCCGTTTTGAATCAAAGCGAAGCAAATAATATAATTTAGTATCCGTTTAAATTGAAGTAAATCACAAATACTAACTTTAAAAATCCGAATATCCGATCCGATCCATATATTACTTATACATACATATAATATGGTAGATTTATAACATATATTTACATTTTTTACTGTTAAGTATATTTGGAGAATACATTTATAGTAAAAAAATAGATAGATACTAACTTTATTTGAAATATATTTCTTAAATAAAAAATATATATTTCATTTTTTACCGTTTTAATCTTTCACTTTTCATTTTTTTAACAATTTCTCGAATAAAATTAGACTAATTTCATATATTTATTGATTAATTAGTTTAAATCTTATATTAATTTTTTTTTTTGAAAAAAATATTATGGTGTTTTAAATTTTTTTCTTAAAACAGATATCCGCGAAAATCCGGATATCCGCAAATATCCAAAAAAATCCGGATATCCGTCATTCCGGATATCCAAAAAATTTTAAAGCAAAGCAAATCGAAAAATTAGATATCCGTTAAAAACAAATCGAATCACAAATACTGCATTTTTTCAGATGTTTTATCCGCGCGGGTGCATAACATTTAAGCTAACAAAACAAAACTCAAAACACAATTTCTATTTTTAGTAATCTAAACTTCCAAACATTCTTTCTCTCACACTATAAACAATTAAACACTATACCAAATAAAAACTCTAAAGAAACAAAAATTAAAATAACGTAAAAATGTACTATTCGTCCTAGTATATATAATATAAATACTGATATTGAAAAGAGTATTTTTGGTGAAGAACCAAAAAAAAAAAAATCAAAAGGTTATGAAAAATGTGACAAATTGTAAATCATTGGATTTAGGGTTTTTGATTATTTTTTAAATTATAATTTTTTTTTTGTATTTTTGGTAAATTATTGAAAACTGTTCTTGCTCATAAGATTTGAAATTACCATATGATATAAATACTATATTGTTCTTTTGACTTTTATTTTTTATTATTATTGATGGATGATAATAATGAATATTAATAATGTTGCGCTTATGTTCAGCACTGTCGACAATAGCAACCTTTTCCTATCTTATAATACTGTTCATACATCTGTTGACATACACCGTCAGTATATTTTACCCTTTTGATTGATTTACAAACTTCATTGCATATTTTGTCACCGTCAGGTCTTTTATTACAAGCTGCAGTTAATATGGGAATATCTAGTAATTCGGCCATACATTGTGCGTCTCCTCTTGATATTCCTGACGCATTAGTGATCAAAAATATTTTAGAAACGTTCAAATCCTCTAGTTAAGAAAAATGCATATATTGTGAGATGATCATTACATTTTTCGATCTTTTTTATACAAACCTTTAAATCTTATGAAAACTAACACAAACTTTAAACGAACAACGGGATTTTTTTAAATATATATTAAATAGTAAATTTTGTTAAATATGTTTAAAGCTGTGATTTAATTTAAAAAAAAGACACAGTAATCATAAAATCAAACCCAAATCATATATATAAGCTTTCAAAGAGATTCATAGATCGTAATATGTATTACCTGTTAAGATCAACAAAAAAACCATAGAAGTGACAAAACCAACGATGTTAACACCTTTTAACATTTTTTGCTTTTGAGTTTTTATTTCTTTTCTTTTTGATGAATTGCTTATGACACAACCATCTAATTCATATATGTAATGTTTTTTTTCTTTTAAAAATAGAAACAAATCTCGTCCATAAAATTCATATAAAAAACGTTAGAAATGGAAGGTTGACCAAAAAAAAAAGAGTTAGAAATGGAAAAAAAAAGTTACAAAACGGTTATGATGATGACAATGTATATTGATGTGTCTTTTAATAGCTATGGATGTGTATTGTGATCAACAGAAAGAAAGAGGATATAGATGATATATTTCCATTTATTGTAAGAGAAAGAGGATTATATTCCATATGGATGTAAAATAAAAGAGATAGAATTTTACCAAAAAATAAAATAAAGAGATAGAACAAATTATGACATTTCTTAAAAATATATATTTGATTGAATTAGAATACGTATAAATTAGTAATCCAAAAGAGATCAATGTGAAAATAGATGTTACTATTATATAACTCAAGAACTATATATGATTTGAATTTAACGTGTAACATGAGTAATTTTAAACTATACAACAACATGCTTCCTAATATAATATATGAGTTCTCGAATGGGGTTTGGATCGGATACTATTCAGATACAAGTTTTTTCGGATCTAGAAATTTTAGACTCATACAAATACATGAAAAAATTTGAATCGGATACATCTTCGGTTTTTACGGGTATAGATTCAAGTAAAGTCACAATTAATTGTAGTTGTACATATTCTACTTTGTATATATATATTTCCTGAGTATTATAACTTTAGTATGTATGAAATATTTATTTGATGTTGAGTCTTTATATTCATCATAAAGTCAAATCGTTACATACGTATGTTTTCTTCTTAGGAAGTATATATGAAACTTGTGGTTACATGGAAAGGAATGGACTATGGCCTTGTCACAAAGATGAAAAGCTCTTGATTTTTTTTTTTTTTTAAGTCAACCGAGTAGATTTTAAATAAAACTCATTTTCTATTCATGTCTTGCTTCATTTGGGATACATACGTCGAAAATAAAACTAACGAGCCAAAGTTAAGTGAATAGTAAATATAGCTAGATACAATTAATTTCTTTTCGATCCACAAAATTACATAGACTGCCATAACATAATTTTATTTAAACCAAAATGTCAACCAAATTTATAAATAATATATCCGGACGTAATCTTGAATATCCCCTAAATATACCAACAACAACTAACTAAACTCTTAAGAGTTAAAATCAAAGAAACCAATTAAAAACACACTATTTTTAAGGACCATGTGGCTTAACCTCAATCAAATGTTTTTTTTTTTTTTTTTTTTTCTGAAATTCCTCAATCAAATGTTACAAAGGACTCGTTCAATGCCATAACATTTAAGCTAACAAAACAAAACTCAAAACAAACTTTCTATTTTTTAGTAACCTAAACTTCCACTTTTTCTTACACCATAAACACTATACCAAATAAAAATTCTAAAGAAACAAAAATTAAAATAACATAAAAACTACTGCTACACTCTCTCTTGTTTTTTTTTCTTTTGTATATGAGAAATCTCACGGCGGAGATAACCGGTCTCCGGCCACCACCGTAATGTCGACATATCCTTCACCATTACCGTCGCAATCTCCACCGGAACATTACGTCACACCGCCTCTCACGGTGATCCTCACCGTGGTTCTCCTCGTCTTCTTCTTCATAGGTTTCTTCACTCTCTATTTTTGCAAGTGTTTCCTCGATACAATGATGCAAGCTTGGCGTCTCCACCACGGTGGAGTCACTGAAGCTGACGATAATCCTCTTCAACCACCCGAAGCTCCTCCGGTAAATCCCGGCCTCGAGCTTCGGATCATAAACTCGTTCCCTACTTTTCCTTATTCCTCCGTTAAAGATCTCCGAAAAGAGAAATACGGCCTCGAATGCGCCATTTGTTTACTCGAATTCGACGGCGATCACGTCCTACGTCTCTTAACCTCGTGTTATCATGTTTTCCACCAAGAATGTATCGATCTTTGGTTCGAATCTCATAGAACTTGTCCTGTATGTCGCCGTGATCTTGATCCTCCTCCTCAACCACAAGAAAACACTAACACAAATCTTTCTAACGTCGATGAAATGATCATCGACGTGATTCAAGAAACCGACGACGACGATGATCATAATCAGACAACAACACCGATTGATACTTGGCCTTCTTCAGGACAGAGTAGTTGTATCAAAAAGGAGCAAACTTTACCTGAGAAATTCTCGAGATCGCATTCTACAGGACATTCGATAGTGAGAAACAAACCAGAGGAAGAAGATAAGTATACATTGAGATTACCAGAACATGTGAAGATTAAGGTTACAAGAGGACATAGCCAAACAGAGAGTTGTGTTACTTTTGCAGAACTTGTTAGAAACAGAGGATATGATCATCGCCGGTTTGGTGAAGTTTCCGGTCAAACACCGGTTAAACAACCGGAAAATTGAAGAAGTTAATTTATACATGCATTTAGTTCATTTTTTTTTTCTTGTTGTTGTACCGATTATAATATATCTTTTAGGTAGGATTTTTCATGAGTTGAGATACTAATTAGTGTTATTAGTGATTTTTATTTTTGTTTTAAATATCTTAATAATAAGAATGAACAATTTATCTTTAATGGTACAACTAAACCAATTTCTGTGTGAATGACAAACAAACAAAAGTCAATTTTTAGTCTGAGTTTTAACATTCAAATGAATTAAACTACGTAAATACCAGCGTATACGAGACAAAATGACTATCAAGTAAATCAATGTATTTTTAATTAAAAAACCAATTGTAAGTTTTTTTTGTTTTTTTGTTCAAAAAAGAAAACCAATTGTAGTTATTAAGAAAATTATTAAACAAAACAGAGAACCCGTTTTATTTTTGAATTTTGAGATCATTTTGTAAAGATATGTGTTCCAAACAACATATTTTTAAACTTTATTCAATAAAAAAATCATACATATATAAGATCAATCATAATTAGTGATACATCAAATACTTTTTAAAAGTTAAGTATATTTATTTCCTTAAATTTGTGTCAAACTTTGTGATATATAACACTTAATCAATAAAATGCTTTGAATTTATATCATAATATTTAAAGATATCATTTATGACTCAAATATACAAAAAGGAATATTATGTATATCTCCGTAAATAGAACAACAAAATCATTTAAGAGAAATTTGCTTAATTTTGATTTTTGACCCAAAAAAATAAATTAATATCGATTCAAAATTTTAATAAAGTTCACGTAATTGAATTGAATCAAAATTTTAAAAACAATATTCACGTAATTGACATATCATCTATTCCAATTTATGTGGTTTCCTTTGGGGCAATTACAAAAATGTCATTTTTTGTATGCACATTTGCAAGAATGCCACTTAGAGATGTCCATTTGCAAAAATACCACTAATTATAGATTTATAAAGCCTATATCTTAAAATTCTAAACCCTAAAAAATGTTGACCCCTAAAACTCCTTATAACTAAACTCTAATAGAACATAATTAACCCAAACATAAATAATATAAAAAAAAATAATTTTGAAAAAGTGACATTTTTGTAAAGATTTCAAAAGTGTGGCATTTTGTAAAGTGGCACTTGAAAAGTGACATTTTTTGAAATTTTTCGTTTCCTTTCTAGATCCAATTTATCAAATTTAGAAAACAAGAAATTTGATTAGTTGTTTACACTTTTTTGAAAATCTCATTTATTGTTTGTTTTTCTATCCCTTTCAAATAGAACACCATTTGGGAGGTTTACAACATTAGATTAACCAAAGTGAGTTTTCATTTGTCACGATGTATTACAAATATTTTTTATGTAAGTTAGTTAGATGAAGTTGAGTATATTAAACTTTGGAGATATACCCAAAAAATAATAATAGAATTTTGAAAAATCGATAATAATAGTTACTCATAAAATTTTTGAGTTGTATTCTTCAAATTGAATCATCGATATAAAGGACTTTAATTGTATTTTTTGTCTAATATTTCAGTTTTGTTTATTAAGAATCATAGTTAAAAAAATCATTTACCAATGATTTAATCTACATTTTTTTCCAATTGTTTTGATCGATTCAATTAATATTTATATATATTTTACATGTGTTTGGCAAAAGAATTAATTTGAGTCATCTCAAAACATGTGTTTGGCCATAAAATTAATTTGAGTCATCTCAAAAATAAATGGCTAAAACAAATGTTTAGCAATTAGAATAGTACTTCCTATGTATTATTTTAAATGATTTTTAAGGTTTCTACACACAAATTAAGAAATTATTTAATTTTTATTTTTCAACATAAAACCACCGATTCTAATATAATTTAATCAATAGAAAACTAATCTACAGAATTTAAAGAGTAAAAAACAATAAAAATATAATTAATTTTATTTTGAAAACTTAAAATATCATCTAATTTGAGACAAAAAAATCTCTCTAAAAATTCATTTAAAATGATACGGAGGGAGTAATAGTTTAAAAATAATAATTAATTAATTAGAAAATGCTGAAAAAATTATGCTGATGACACGTAAACAAATTTGTTTAAAAATGTTTCGCTTTTAATACATAGAAGATTTACAGAATAAAATCCACTTTTGAATATATATATATTTTGTAATATTTTATATTATTATTATTATAAAATTAAGGGTTATTGCAATACCTTGAAGTTGAAGACTGTTCAGGCAAATCTCTCTCAGATAAATTTCGTTTTTCTAGCATATAAATTTTTGAAATTTCACATCTTTCGCTAATACCCATCATCTTCATCGTTGAGATCTGCATCTGAATTTCACTAATCCTATTTCTTTTTTTTTTTCACATTCAATGTCACGAATTCAGCTACAAATCTTGCTTCTTTTACCATTCTTCTATGTTTATTCGGATTAATCATAGAGAATGGTTCGTGGGTTGGTGAATTTCACCGGATTATCTACGAGATTATTGAACATTTGCGTTGATTCTCTCTGCAAATTTCGGAAATTGGAGAAAGCTGAATCATTAATCATTGACGGAATCAGATTAGGTGTTTCTCCAGATGTCATCACTTACAACACACTAATAAGTGGTTACTGTCGTTTTGTCGGAATCGAAGAAGCTTACGACGTTACTCGTCGTATGCGAGACGCCGGAATCAGACCAGACATCGCTACATACAACTCTTTAATCGCCGGAGCAGCTAGAAGATTGATGTTAGATCGTGTCCTCTACCTGTTCGACGAAATGCTTGAATGGGGTATATATCCTGATTTATGGAGTTATAATACTTTAATGTGTTGTTACTTCAAGCTAGGTAAACAAGAAGAAGCGTTTCGTGTTCTTTACAAGGATCTTGAGCTTGCTGGTTTAAGTCCCGGTCCTGATACTTACAATGTTCTCCTTGATGCTCTTTGCAAGTGTGGTTATATAGACAATGCTCTTGAGCTATTTAAAGAGATGCAGAGTAAGTTTAAACCAGAGCTCATGACTTATAACATTCTCATTAACGGGCTTTGTAAATCCAGGAGAGTTGGTACTGCTAAATGGATGCTAATGGAGCTTAAGAAATCGGGTTATACTCCGAATGCAGTTACGTACACTACGATACTAAAGCTATATTTCAAGACCAGGAGGATTCGAAGAGGGTTACAATTGTTTTTAGAGATGAAAAGAGAAGGGTATACTTATGACGGGTACGCGTATTTCGCGGTTATTAGCGCTTTGATTAAAACAGGGAGAACGAAAGAGGCTTACGAGTATATGCAAGAGTTGGTTAGGAAAGGTAGGAGACATGACATTGTTTCGTACAATACATTGTTGAATCTGTATTTTAAAGACGGGAATTTGGATGCGGTTGATGATTTGTTAGGAGAGATAGAGCGGAAAGGAATGAAAGCGGATGAGTATACGCACACGATTATAGTTAACGGTTTGTTAAGAACGGGACAAACGAGAAGAGCTGAGAGGCATTTTGTAAGTATGGGAGAGATGGGAATGGGATTGAATCTTGTGACGTGTAACTGTTTGGTCGATGGATTGTGTAAAGCGGGTCATGTAGACCGAGCGATGAGATTGTTTGAGTCGATGGAAGTGAAAGATGAGTATACTTACACTTCTGTTGTGCATAATCTATGTAAAGACATGAGGTTTGTTTGTGCTTCGAAGCTGCTCTTGTCGTGTTACAATAAAGGAATTAAGATTCCGACATCAGCTAGAAGAGCGGTTTTGTCGGGTTTACGGATGTCAGGGTGTTATGGTGAAGCGAGGATGGCTAAGGCCAAAATGAAATTGACTCAGGTTGGGAATTCCTAACTATCTTTACACACAAGTTTTAGAAGTGAAAGTGTAATGTACTGTATGTATCATGAAATAGAATAAAGTCTAATTCTTTATACACAAGAGGTTTCCATCGAACCAGACCTAGAAGTTGACTGTAAGTCGTCAGTTTTCCAGTATGCGTTCTACAGTGGCAAGTGCTGGATGCTCTGGTGGAGTAACATGGCTGCAAAACCCTAGTGTACCACTGGCACGACCGCGTGATTTCCTGACCCAGTCCAATAAGGGATCTACAGTGACGAGTGCTGGATGCTCTGGTGGAGTAACATGGGAGCGAAACCCTAGTGTACCACTGGCACGACCGCGTGATTTCCTGACCCAGTCCAATAAGGGATCTACAGTGACGAGTGCTCGATCCTCTGGTGGAGTAACATGGGAGCCAAACTCTAGCGTACCACCGCGTGATTTCATGGCCGTGTTCAATATGCCTTCTAGAGAGAAGCGTGATGGATGCTTTGACATGGAGCAAGTACTTGGCTGCAAGTCGTCATTGTACTTAAACAAACCAGCTGGTGATTTGGTTCGGCCGTTATTAGTTGAAGAAACAGCAGGAATAACCGGTGCAACTTCTTCCGGTTCCTGGTCATAGAGATTTTCCATTGTCTGCACAAAGAGACAAAAATCAAATTAAATATTTTATTAATCTGAACAAGAAGAGAACAAAATCGTTAATGCACCAAGAAACAGCCCGAGACTTTACCTTAGTAGTAAGCTTCCGTGCACCAAGACGACCAGTTTTTCCCATCCTTTTCGCACCACCGAGAGGTTTCTTAAACGTACTAGGCACAACTGTATTAGAAGCTTTAGGCCAATCATGTTTCACAGAAGAACATCCTTCAGTAGGTAACATCGTAAGGGATTCACAGACCGGAGATCGACCTTTGTTTAGGGATTGTGGGAAATAAAGGGAATAAACAAAAGCAATCAAGAGAATTTTTCGTGTAATATATTGACAAAATTCCACCGACCCGAATTCAATATTTGTTGTTATCGGTGTTAAACTCAATAATTAAATTACTTGTTCAGTAAACACATGATTATATTTTTATTTGTTTTTGGTCCAAATCCAATTTGTTTTATGACAAATTAACTATAAAAATCAAAATTATTATATATTGTATCTTATTATATAAAGTTTTGTAATTAACATGTGTCATGTTGTTTGATTAGATTTTGATACGTGTATATAAGTGTAAATTTTTTAATTAGATTTAACCATATCTCAAAATATTTATCTATTTATATCTTCTTTTAAAATAGTGAAAAATAAACCTAATTTAAATAAGATTAAAAAAAATTTAAATTTAATTTAAATAAAATTAGAAAAATCTAATTATATAAAAATATTTTATTATAATTTAATTAAGATAATGAAAAGTAAACTTAATTTAAATAGGATTAAAAAAAAAATTAATTATTTGGATTGATGTGAGCAAGGTTATTAACTATAGTAAACCTAATTTTTGTTTTTTTTTTCTTGCTTTTTTGTTCTTTTAATGCGACTTTTAACTTTTCATTGATTATTATTAGCTAGATTAAGGACCCCTTATGAAACGACTTCAAAATCCAAGCTACCACATTCAATATGTTAGTCAACAAGTCAATATATCAAAAGAAAAAAGAACTAAGTTAAAGTCGGTATATGAACAAGTGCCACTCTAACTTGTTCTCTTGCTAATCTTGACGGAGAACGTATTAAAGGATGATTTGACACAGACGAATAACCACTTTTGACGGTATATGATCCATTGTCATCATAAGCCCATACGAACCGATCTTCACTCTGTCCCACTGGCATTTTCAGAATTCTGTTCACATCCTTTTGTGGAAACAAGTTAGTAACCATTGGTGTATTCCACCTACCCGTCGGTAGTATTAGGTCTGTTACATTCATCATGATATCCACTGTTCGTGTTCTATGTTTTGGAGCTCTTGGCATTTTGTCCATGATCCATTTGGATGACCAGATTCGTGTTGCTTGACCATTACCAATTGATGTAATCAAACCTCTCACAAGCAATTCCTTCATGAATAAGATACTTCTCCAGGCATATGATAGTCGATATCCTTGCCCACACTCTAAAAAACTTGTATTTCCGAAATATCTCCCTTTGTAAAGTCTTGAAAGCAAGGTCTCCGGCTCATTGGGTATTTTCCATGCTTGTTTGGTCAGCAGGGCTTGGTTGAAATCCATAACATCACGAAATCCCATTCCCCCATTCTCCTTTGATTTGCACATGTCGGCCCAAGAAACCCAATGGATTTTCCTCTTCTTGTCACATGCGTTCCACCAAAAACTTGACATAGCGCTAGTGAGCTTTTGACATTGATATTTTGACAACTTGAAACAAGACATGGCATATACCGGTAAAGCATGGCAAAAGACTTTAGGAGTACCTCCTTTCTTCCATGGGAAAGCGTTTTGGCAAACCATCCACTAAGTCTTTTACTTAACTTATCACCGATAAAACCAAGTAGTTCCCTTTTAGAGCCACTAAAGCATTCAGGAAGTCCAAGATATTTTCCATCACCACCTTCCTTCTCAATGTCCAATAACTCCGCAATTAACCATCACATACTTGGCGATATACCAATGCCAAACGTTACTGCTGATTTAGAGAAATTAATAGCTTGGCCTGAAGAGTCGCAGTATAACTTCAAGCAACGCAAAAATTCTGAGCATTCAGCCAAGGTAGCATGACATACAAATAAACTATCATCAGTGAAAAGCAAATATTGGATCGGAGGATATTTCGATGACAAACTCATTCCCGTTATCCTGCCCTCTTTCTCAGCTTGATTCATGACATGAACCAAAGCCTCATTACACAAAATGAACTGGAAAGGAGATAATGGATCACCTTGTCGAATTCCTCGCGTTGGTTTAATATGGCCGTGCGTTTCTCCATTTAGTAACACTGTGTACAATACCAATCGAATACAAAACATAATCCATGTAATCCACTTGCTATCAAATCCCATCTTCTGAAATAGGGTTTCTAAAAAAAAGACCACTCAACCCGATCATATGCCTTAGACATATCAGTTTTAATAGCAATGAAATCCTCTTTACATCTTGGATTTGTACGAAGACCGTGTATCATCTCATGAGCGATAAGTAGATTATCAGATATCAACCTTCCCGCTACAAATGCACCTTGAGTTTGAGAAACAATGAAAGGGAGAATGCGTTTCAACCGTGTGCATAGGATCTTGGATACTATCTTATACAATACCGAGCACAAGCTGATGGGGCGCAAATCCTCGAGTTGGGTTTTTTTGGTAAGAGACAAAGTTGAGTGAAATTCCAATCTTACGGGAAACTTCCACTTGAAAAGAACTTTTTCACCTCACTTGTAACATGTTTACCAGTGACTGCCCAAAATTTTTGAAAAAATATTCCGGTCATACCATCCGCGTCTGGTGCGCTATCACCCTTTATAGCCTTGACCGCTTTTTAACCTCTGAATCCGTCACTTCCTTTGTTAAATCTCTATTCATTCTGTCAGTCACCCTTATATCAAAACCCACCAGAAGCTCTTCCGCGGAGGCAAAGGGTGAGGCAGTGAATAATTTGAAAATAGTCAACTGCGATCCTCCCTTTGTCCTCCTCATAGAAGTGTTCAACACCATCTTCATCCAACAACGATGATACCTTATTTCGCATTTTACGTGTTTGAACACTTCCATGAAAGAAGCTAGTCTTCTTGTCTCCATCTTCCAACCATTGCTCCTTACTTTTTTCTTTCCAATACAAACTCTTCTTCTCTATAACCTTGTCCCAAATCAGTTTTCATGGTTGCATATCTTTACCATATCGGGTGCTACCTTAGATGATTCCAATCCTAAGTCTCGTTGAATATTCTGGATGAGTGTCTTAGAGTTTGGTTTATTCACTCGCTTCAATTTTGATAGCCCTTTACGACAGTTTGCAATCCGCCCAGAGAGTGATCTCTCTACCGTTTGATCCGCTAAGTTCCAGCCTGATTTGATCACCTCTACGACTTCTGGAATTTGACACCAACGCTTATCAAAGCAAAATCGTCCCCTGTGTTTTTATTTACCAGCCGTAATCGTAATCAAAATAGGCCTATGATCTGATTCCCTATGCTCCAAATACTATGTATGCACCCTTGGAAACAATCTAAACCACTCTGCATTACCAAATTGCATTACAATTTGTTGTTAGTCAATGTAAGCCTCTTTAAAAAAAAACAAATAATTTGTGTTTCACACTAAAAATTGTATTTTTTCACAAAATTTGTATTTAAATTTTCTGCAATTACTAACTATACACCATTAATAATGGTAATTTAATAAATGGTATAATTTGGAAAATACCCATGTTTAAATTTTTGAAAAATACATCATTTTATTTTGTTTTTGAAAACTAACTATTTTCATGTATGATAAGACTCTTTTGCCCTAATTTGATTAAAACTATAATTTTTAATTAGACAAATAAACATCCAACAGAACCTACATTATTTATTTTCAAATCGATCGTCTTTGTTAATTTGATTGGTTTAAGTTAACAAATAAATTTAGCATAATTTCTATTATCCGACTAAAAAAATTTGTTGGTTTTAGATCATTGGTTCAATTAAACATAAAGATGAAGAACACTTCAAAGCATCAAAACTTTAGATAATTAGATATTAGTTATGAATAAAATTGAAATTACAATTTAAAATAACCTTATCATCACAAAATATTTTATTTAAAAAATATATATGATAGAAATTATGATTCACTTTATTGAGATTGTTTTATATAGTTTAATTTTCTTTTTAGATAATTATTCAAAATTTTCAATAGATTTATCTAATCATAAATTTTTAAAATTTAATTAATAAAACATATTTATCTCTAACAAAACAAAATATTACTTTTTCGAAATAATGTTGCTTTATTAAAAAATATAATTTTTGATAACAATTAGGACGAAATGGTCTTATCACACATGAAAAGAGTTAGTTTTACAAAAAAAAACAAAATGGTGTATTTTTCAAATTTTAAAACATAGAAGATATATTTTTTCAAATTTCCTCTTAATAAATTAACTAAGAAAAAAGTCTAGTTTTCAAAAAAAAAAAAATTCAAATTATCCAAGAACACTTGACAGGATGTTCTCAGGATGTCTCCAAAGACAGATGTGAGCACCAATTTCAAAATCCTGAACATCACTGAACTTCCTACCAACTATACAAGTTTCAATAGCCTCATCACCCATTAGCTTCATCTAAAGCCACAAATGTTGGAAGTATCAGCTACCAACTCGAACTCGGAAGATTCTAAATCGAGTATCGGTTGATGCTGAGTACGGAATAAAAAGGCAATCTTCAGATTGTCTTGTCCCTGACAAGAAATTTGAGTCCCTTTTTCGAACAGTTATGTTTGGATCTGTAGCAAAAATATAATCATTCCTCTTTTCAGATTTCGTTTGAAGCTCAAAACCAGCCACTTAAAAAAATGATCTTAAATCAACATCGAACCCTTTAAACATAGAAAAAGCCCTCAATGAGTTCTCTACAACATTCAACATTTTTCTCAAAAGGAAAGAAGACGGTTTAAAACTGAAGACCGTGTTCGCGAGCTGCAGCGGCAAGAGCCTCAATGCGTCCATGGTAAGGATAACCACCACGGTCAAAGGCTACCTTTGTGATCCCTTTCTCCAAGCAAGATTTCGCTATAACTTCCCCAACTTTCTTCGCTACCTCCTACTGAATACCAAACCATAATGTGGAAATATCAGGTTTTAAGGCACGAAAAGAGAAATCGTGTTGAGGTCAAGTGACTCATGTGGTGCTAAATGGCTACCAAAGATTCATCTCTCAACCATTTAGCACATACGAAATATGGTGGCTTACATAGCCGAAAATTGCTACTCGATACAAAAAACGGTGTCAACCATTTAAAAACCACTGTTCTCATTGCAAAACCATAACC
This sequence comes from Arabis hirsuta, assembly GCA_964056655.1. Lineage (NCBI taxonomy): Eukaryota > Viridiplantae > Streptophyta > Magnoliopsida > Brassicales > Brassicaceae > Arabis > Arabis hirsuta. Next base: position 615,006 of record OZ053312.1, on the reverse strand, counting down.
AAGAATATCATATATGCCCAAATGAGCTAAATGGTTACTAAAGATTCATCTCTAAGCCAAGTTTTGATTACCTGCAACCCGAAATCGAAAGCAGAGTATAAGATGATGAAACTTATAATGGTTGGTCCAGAAGTGTAGTCGAACTCCTCTGAGAGAGGTTTCTGCTTAGTGCATCTTAGTATCATCAATCACTTGGACATAAAGATGCTTGTTTGAGCGAAAAACGCAGAGCCTTGGCCTCTCTGTCGTACTGTTAACCTACACGAAATGCAAAAGGTAAGGCGTAAAAAAAAATCAAGATTCTTGCCAAGAAAGAAGCATCAAACCCCAGAAAATCTGCTTATAACAGCATCAAAACAACACAACGAAAATAACATTTTTCTAACTTGGAAACTCAAATCTTCCAGAACTTAAACTTGTATTTGTTAGAACTGATTACAGATTTGTAAGAGAAGAAACATCATGGCTTTTTTCCACTGTACCAAATAGCTCCATTATTCATTAGACTCTAAATTTCAACACAATTCTGATTGATTTGCTTCCTCTAAAACTTGTCCAAAGAACAATAAACACTGTCCTAAAGAGCAATTAGCGTAGAATCGAAACGAAATTAAGAAAGAAGAAACAGTTACCTTCTTACGGATACGAGAATGTCGGGCGATTCGGTCTTCGCTGCTGGTTTTGGTTTTGGCTTCAACCACCATGGACCGAGACTGATGAAGCGAAGAAAAAGAAGAAGAAGAAGACCATGGTTTGAGGAAAACGGCACGGTGTTGAAGTCCGGTACCCAAAAACGTACTGTTGTGTTAGTAATCAAGCTCACACCCACCATTGCCTTCTGGTTTATTGGTGAACTTCAGTAAGTTTTTTTAAATATAAAATTATTAAAATTTGAGTAAATAAAAATAAAAAAAAATATTTTTGATTGAAATAATATAGTATATTGAAATATAAAATTAATAAAATTTGAGCAAAGAGAGAAGATAATGGATATTTTTGGAGAAAGTATTTTTAGAATGAAATTTTTGGAGAAAGAATTGGAGTGTGTTTAAATACAAAATTAATAAAAATTGAGTAAAAAATAAAAAAAAATGTATAAAATTGAATAAAAAAATGCAAGAAAATGTATAAAGTTAATAATAAAAAAAAATATGTTTTTAATAATTTTATATTTAAAGAAACCCACGTATGTTAATAGATAAACATGGTTTAAGTAGTAACCAAATCCCTTCTCTTTTTGCCTTATCCTTTTTGCTGCGTTTATATTTTTCCGTTTTCTATTTTAGCTCCTAAATTTGTTAACGTTTTACAATTTCTTCATTATTATTTTTAAATTGAATTTACCATCCATTTGTTAGTGGTGTGCATTATTATTAGGAGTCAGAAATGTTTCATTCAGTAAGTGAGTGACTTGGAATCAATCTTTCTCTTGTTTCATGTAATTGAGAATTACTGCTAGTATCTATATTTATAAAAGAATTAAAGTTTAAGGAAGCAAATTCTATAACATATTTCTGTATATTATAGCGACGAACAAAAACAGAGTAAAAAGGCGATGGTGAAAATTAAAAGGTGTCGCTGAGCACAATAAACTAAGAGATGTTGGTGATCGGAGATGTCGCTGAATTTTCTAGCAGCAGCGACTAAAAGAAAAACGAGTCATGTTAAATGTATAATGAAAGAAAACATATGAAAGCAAGTGATCATATGATCTAATCATGTTTTTTTTCCATTATTAGTGAAACAATCCGACCCATTTTAAAAAAAAAAACATTGGATCCCGATTAACATTCCCATAAATGTTAACCCTCAACATCCAATCAAACCACAATCATACACACAACCAGCAGAAATCACATAAACCAATTAACCAGCAATTTAAACCAGAAATTACTAACCTATAATTCAATACAAGTCAATAACCAATACGAATCAAATTCCAACTTAACAATTCTAGTTCAAAACCAAGTTTAACAATTCAGAACCAGCAAACTAGCCGTTCTAAACAATGCATAAACGAAACACAAGCAACCGAGTCCCTAGATCATCCTCCTCACCCTCGCCATGATTCCACGATCACACATTCCCTTTTACCTGCAACACATGGATAAAAGAGTTGTGTGAGTATTACCACAAATACTCAGTGACGCGGTCATCCCATCTACCGGCTATACACACATGTATAAGAGACAAACACAACGCCAAACAATAACCAATCATCACACAACAATCAATACGTTAAACTGACGGTATCGATCGACATCCTCCTGCACAGAAACCATCAACAAACACATCCAATAACGCGAAATCATCCATATCAACAAGAATCAATCATCAAATCATCACACAAACGCATTGGGATCCATTTCTTTACCCAGATAAGCCATGGTCACACACTCACCTTAACCTATTAGTTGCCTTTGACCTCAACCTCAGCAACTCTCCTCTGGCCTCAACCTTTGCCTGATGAGCAAAGCAAACCAAACCAGTCGGTTACCCCAAATTGAACCAGTCGGTTAAACCCAACAACCAAACCAATATGATTAACTAAACCGAACCGACCCAAACTAGTTAACCAAACCAATTGGAGTTTCCCCTAAACCGGACTAGGGTTTCTGACAATATAAATAACACATCGACTTCAAAAGCACACTGAGAACGGAGCGTACCTAGGAATCATGATCGGAAACATGATCTGGAATCTTGAGACCGAGACCTTTCCAACGCTATATAGACCGCCTCCTAAATCTTTTTGGTTCGACGGGAAAACACTTATGAAGTGGACTGGTCGCAGATCCAAATTCTGCACGAGCCACTCTCGGGAAAATAACGATAACTCTCAGAATACTAATCTAATTGACAAACCAATTTCGCTTGAAGCTAGATATGAGAGTGGAAAACTTACCCTAGAATTTTCACCCCAATCCGATCTGATTAGTCTGTATGTTCCTCTATTCATCTAAAACGGGCAGAACTGTCTCCAAAGCAACAATCTCTTCTTCTCTCTCCCAACCTACGAAATCCTCTCTTTTTCCTCTAAAAAAAAACGCAGCTTCACTCTGCAGCTCGACTTATATACAGAAGCTTTAGGGTTTCCTTAACCCAAACCAGCCAAACCAACAATTGAACCAAAACCGTCGGTTTAATTAAAGTTTGTGTCGATGGACGCACGACCAAAATTCACATAATTTGGTTCACGGGTGTTACAATTAGAGTCATAGATATGATTATATGGACCAAGTTTGTGAAACACATTGTCACTCACCATAGCAATCTAGTGGCAATCTATGCTTATGCATTATAGAGAATAATTGTACATGATTATAATTTACGAATTAGCTTACTATCAAGAAAATGCAGCAGCAAAATGATTCATGTTTCAATTTTCATCCTCTAGTCGGTGGATGAAGCCAATAAAGCCATAGCCCATCTTACAGAAAAAACGTATGGCAAGCAAGCATTAGCAGTCATAATTTTGATCTCCAAGACTAGATAAGCTTGCATCAAAAATAGAGAAAAAAAATGATTTGTCTCTAACATTAAAGCCCTTGAGGTTGATTCTTGTGGCTTTTATTACTAAAACCAAATTCTTCACTCCTTTGAGTGAACTTCTCCAATCAATATATCTAAGAGAAGCGAGATCTTATCACATTCAAGCGTATCTCGCAATTGCTTAGGAAGTGACATAAGAAAACAGTATAGAATGATCTTCATCTGCAATAAAAACTTGTACATTGATTACATTAGCAACAATATCTGAAACAAGATCATAGACATTTTATTCAATAGCAATTCACCAAACAAGATGCAGAGATTGATTCAAGAGTGTCTCGCTCACTCTCTAACAACAACCATATACATGGAAATTTTGAATACGCATTTTCGACGTGAACCCCTTGAATCACCCTGTACAACATACTCGACTCCAATCTCGCAGTATCCCCAACTAGTTCATTGAGGTTTGAGAAACATCAACATCTCCTGACACTCTGGTTTTAATCCGTTCCTAAATATTCTTTCCAAGGTCACATCATCTCTGATAATAGAACTTCAAATTCATGGACATAAATCGATGGCGACAATGAACGTTCCTGTCTAAGAGCATCGTTCCAATCCATGAACGGAACGAGATTCCCTTGTCGATTAAACCAAATTAGCGCTTCCCCATTCAAACTCATACGTCAAGCGCAATTTCTCCACTTAAACAATCGCTCTACCTCTAAAAGCCAATAGATTCCCATCGAAAACAGGCATTCTTAGGTTTTTCACAACAGACGATCATTCACACGTTTCACATGTTCAGAGAGATTTACCGTAGAGTTCGATGTATCCGTCGTGTTCGTCAACAAGTATCGCTTCCAATTTGGACTCAATGTCGTCCGAGACGCGAATTGAATGTAGTATCCAATTCTTTCACTCCCATGGATAATCCCTCAAGTTTTTATGTGAATTTCGCCATCCGTCTCTTCAAATCCTTCGACTTGATTCTGCATCTTCGAGGTTTTTATTATTTTTAATGATATGAGACCCTAAAAAACTTATCAATTATGATGGTCCCTTTAGAACAAAAATACAAAAATGACTTCATTTTTCTTTGTCTCTCTGTTGAATCTCTTCATCGATCTGTTGATGATTGCAAATCCCTGAAACAAAATTGTGTAGGCTTTAAGCAAGATCGCTGTGTAAGAGGTTGTCTTTTAGCTTCTCTAACTTCTAATGGTATTATGATTATGCTCAGAAACTGTTTGTTAAAATGCGCCAAAGAGGTATTTCTCTCAATACTCTTGGCTTCGGCGTGTATATAGGGAGGTTATGTAGAATCTATTCACATCGGATCTGTTAACGCTTCATGTTTTTGTGATGATGTCTCAATGGAAATTTATGATTTAGTTGATACATCATGAATTGGAAAGATAGGTTTAGACGAAGATTGAATTGGCTATGACTTTTATTTTAGACTTGTTGGTTGCATTGAAGATGAATCCATCATCAGCATTGTTTTCAGATTGTTGAATTTGAAAACACATCAGTTTCAGCATTTTGTTGCTCTGTCTAAATCTTGGATTTTATTACTCTCTTTTGTTTATGGTTTATCTTCTCACTCTTATTCACTCATGGTTTATCTTCTCACTCTTGTTCTCCTCTAATGGATATATTTAGCTTCAAAGAGAGAGATTTGAAGTGTACGGGTTGATCTTATTTCAGAACTGCTCTCTTCTTGATGTTGCTTATGATCTTATACTTCATTTGAAGCTTCTCACTTCTTGAATTGTTTGTAAATTTTGAGCCTTATGTTATTGAAAATGGCATTCTTGCTCATGTTCTACAGTTTAAGATTGAATTGGATGGTTAGGAAATTGGGTCGAAACTTATGTCTCCAAAGAAGATTAATTTTTGGTGTTACAGGAACTCTCACAGCTGAGGTTTAAGTTATGTCTGCGTCTTTAAAGGAAGAGCAGTTTTGGAAGACATATTTCCAACTTGTGAGGAACCTTGTGACAAAGTAAGAAACTTTCTTATTTCAAGTTTCGTTTGAGATGTTTCCATGTGTAGATCAAGTGCCAAATGTACCTTACTCTGTTGGTTTGTGTATGATTCCACCTTCATTTAAAGTTAGTAGCTAGATGGGTTTTTTTTGCTTTGGAACAAAAAGATGAGTGAGTTTGGAAATGCAGGTTTTCGGCCATAGAAATATAATGGTTTTTGCTAAATGTTTTTGTAGATATGAGGTGCTAGCAATCCAACAGGGTAAAATCAAGAGGATGGCCATGGAAGAGGGTGCAATCAAAGGTGTTTATGAAGTGGAAATGTCAGAAACAAGGCAAAGTTAGAGTACTTGATCGGCAACTCCATGAAGCTTAGAAAAAGGATTTGTAACCAAACTGAAATGCTGAATACCAGAGTTTGAGCACTGCTTGATGTGGTAAATATTGTTCTCATATGTTTTATATCATTTGACGTTTTTCCGTTTATGATTTGCAAATTTATGTTTTAATTTTTTTTATGTGATGTATGTTTAAAATTTCATGAAATGCAATATATTTTGAGATTTTACAAAATGTAGTATGTTTATAAATTTTAACAAAATAAATTATACTTAAAAATAAAATAATTTCAAAACTCTCTTAACAATGGAGGGAAATTTTTAAAAAAATTAGAGTAGGAAAACCTTTTAGGGAGTTTTACCATTCTTTAACCCATAACCTCTAGTACCTATACTTAAGGAGACAATATACGAACGATTGCTAATGTCAAACCAGTATAACACAAACCAGTCATCTCCTGCACATCATTAGGACGATTCCAACAACAATCGCTCCAAAGATCACGACCAGCACCATAGACGAGTTGATAAATCCAGCTAGAAGACAGGTTACGGCTAGTGCCGAGGACAGTGACAGAACATCCAGGTTTCTTCCTAATCTCCTACCTCTGTTCCTACGAGAAGCCAAGAAGGCAGCTGACCACATGATCAAGATGAGGAGGGTTAAAGTGTCGTAAGCTCGGAAGGTGATGTTCTTGAGGGGATCGGCCAAGAATGGAGTATAGACCTTGGAGGAGCTACGTGGAAGTATATCTTTCGGTAGGAAACCTACGAGCACACCTACAAGTGCAACAAAGATCCCATTCAAAACGAGAACCATGTCTTCCCACGATCCGACTCGAATAGGTTCTTCTTCTTGTCTTTTTATATGCATAAAAATACATCCAGGGGATGTGATCAACACAAATGATTTGAACGACAGTCGTGGACCCCCGCTAAAGATAGAAGACCAAGGGTTGTGCTCCGGTTCATTAATCCTTGCCAAACTTGCTGCTTGGACTTCACTTACTATAAGACCGAGTTTAAATAGGGCTTGTTGCAGCCCTACTGCATCTATGTAACCAGTTTTGTTAGGATCACAGGAGCTAAACACATCGAAGAGGCCCTGGTAACTTCCCATTGGGCTAAAGAGGTTCATGAACTCCTCCTGCTGAAAGCATTGTGATTTATGATTTTGGAAAAGCAGTGCAATTTGCAGTGGTTGGAAGGTGAGCTTCAGCTCTTTCAAAATACCAGAAATTCCATCAAAATCCAATACTCGTCCCTGCTTAGAGTTATGACCAACATCGTCCAATACTTGTCCCTCCTTAGAGTTATAGTCAAAAGCTTTCAAAAGCTTTTCTAAGATCTCGTCGTAGGCTTTCTCGTTTGCGTTTCTATGATCCGAGCCTACATGAAAAAAGATTTCACAAGAATTCGATCAACAAGAACTCTGTTTTTCAAGAATTCGCAACAAGAAAATATTAGGGACTAAAGTCCCACATCGGAAGTTGGAAGAGATCTAAGCAATATATAAGAGATATGGGTCAATCCACTCATAGCCAATTGGTTTTGAATTGGAAGCCCATATTCTAACATGGTATCAGAGCCCACGATCCAAACTGTCCAACCCGATCCACAAATCGATCTGACCCAAAAATTGGTCCATCGATACTCGGCCCGACCTAAAATTTGGTTCCGCCGCTCAATGCCCAATATTCCGAGATTAACAGCCAAAGAGCCATCATCTCGAGGGGGCGTATTAGGGACTAAAGTCCCACATCGGAAGTTGGAATAAATCTAAGCAATATATAAGGGATATGGGACAATCCACTCATAGCCATTTGGTTTTGAGTTGGAAGCCCATATTCTAATATGCTTGTTAATCCAAGGCAAGACCAAGGATGAGCTATACGAGTGGCCAGTTTCTCCCTCTACCTTGAAATCCAGACTATGTTTTTAAGCTTACCAATCACGACGGTGATTACTCTGGGCGATTCGATTCTACTCCTCTGCTTCTCTTTCTCCGATTCATTACCAATCACGACGGAGAGTACTCCCGGAGATTCGATCATCTTCCTCTGATTCTGTTTCTCCGATCCTCTCTCTCCCCTTCCCTCTCTCTCTCTCATCTCTCTGTTTTTTTTTTCTTTAACAGGAAGTTCTGTTTTGAATATCATTTTTTTTGTCAACCCAATATAATGAAAAGTCTAATGGGCTGACTATTTCGAATATCTATTTTATTATTTGTAATTTTGTAAATGAAAAACCAAAATATAATAAACATAAATAGTTCATAATAAGTCCTCAAATTCTCATCACTAACAAAAGTCAAATCTGAATTTCCAATTTTGATTTGAAAGAACGACAAAAAAAAAAAAAACTCTAGCTAGATATACAATTTTAAGTTCTTGATGTTTATCTTTTAATCCAAGATATAAAAATCAATGTATTTTTGTACCTTATTAATTTGTTTTTTCATAAAATCAATCAAGAGCTTGACACATGTTTCATCAATCTATATAGAATCCAGAACACAAAGCATTATTGATTCCTTTAAAAAAAAAAAAATTCTTAACAATATTGAATCCAGAACACAATTTATTGCTCCCTCTAGTTGAGGATCTCGTTCCCTCTCCATGAGTCTTAGTTGTATGTCCCTTTTGGTGTTTATTAAGTGTGTTTTATGTTTTGGTTTTGTTTTCTTATGGATGCTATGTGGTTTGGGTGTTGCAGTTCAGATTTGTTTTTCAGAATCTAGTGTATATGCTTGTATAAAGCTAATTATTCCAGAAAAATCTGACAATGGCTATCGTGCAAGGAGATTTATCATTTTTTAGTGTGTTTGTCAAGAGTTTTCTATTGATGTTGTGCGGGAATGTCTTTTGATCGATCGGTTCTGGACTCGGTGCAAGATTCGATCATCTTCCTCTGATTCTCTTTCTCCGATCCTCTCTCTCCCCTTCTCTCTCTCTCTCTCTCATCTCTCTGTTTTTTTTTTCTTTAACGGGAAGTTCTGTTTCGAATATCATTTTTTTTTTGTCAACCCAATATAATGAAAAGCCCAATGGGCTGACTATTTCGAATATCTATTTTATCATTTGTAATTTTGTAAATGAAAAACCAAAAAATAATAAACATAAACAGTTCCTAATAAGTCCTCAAATTCTCATCATTAACAAAAGTCAAATCTGAATTTCCAATTTTGATTTGAAAGAACGACAAAAAAAAAAAAAAAACTCTAGATAGATCTACGATTTTAAGTTCTTAGTGTTTATCTTTTAATCCAAGATAGCAAAATCAATGTATGTTTGTACCTTATTAATTTGTTTTTTCATAAAATCAATCAAGAGCTTGACACCTGTTTCATCAATCTATATAGAATCCAGAACACAAAGCATTATTGATTCCTTAAAAAAAAAAAAATCTTTTCCTAGTTGGTAACTAAACAAGAAACAATATTGAATCCATAACACAATTTATTGCTCCCTCTAGTTGAGGATCTCGCTCCCTCTCCATGAGGCTTAGTTGTATGTCCCTTTTGGTGTTTATTAAGTGTGTTTTATGTTTTGGTCTTGCTTTCTTCTGGATGCTATGTGGTTTGGGTGTTGCAGTTCAGATTTGTTTTTCAGAATCTAGTGTATATGCTTGTATGAAACTAATTATTCCTGAAAAATCTGACAATGGCTATCGTGCAAGGAGATTTATCATTTTTAGTGTGTTTGTCAAGAGTTTTCTATTGATGTTGTGCGGGAATGTCTTTTGATCGATCGGAAATGTTAAATTTTAATTAAATTTAACAGAAACAGCAGAAATTACCGGTTTCACAGTTATTTTTCGCGACCCGAGAAAAAACCCGAACCGGCGGTTTTGGCTTTTAGGAAACTCATTCGAAAATGAGTTAATTACTAGAATGACTTTGGAAAGTAGGGTAATTACTAGAATGAGTTTGTCAAATCTAGTAACTTGACACAACTCGATAAAAGACAAATAAACTTTAGTAATCTATTTTATTTATGAAACTGCCATCCTGAAACCTAAAAAAAAAAAAAAACTTATAAGTCTACCACCACATATATACGTTGGAATTTCTTTAAACCAATAAATAAAACATTTGTTTGAAACCACCGTCGCGGAGGCTGTGGAAGCACCGGATCGTGCTCGGCGAAGGTGGGGAGGCTGCAGAAGCACCGAGATTTAGGTAAAAATCGAACTAAAAATCAAAAATTGAAAAAAAAAACTCAAAATCTTTTGATTTTTTTGTTAGAAAATGGATATATGATGTTAGATCTACTAGTTTTAGGCTATACCCATTTGAAAACAAGTTAAAACACAGCAAAAACGAGCTAAAAATGAGGTGGCCGCCATTATAAGAGTTTGACATAAGTTTGGGTGTGTTGGAGAAGATGAAGGATAAATTACGATTTTGTCCTTCATTGAATAAGTCTACCACTACTATAAATAAATATTATAAGTCTACCACTACTACAAATAAGTCTACCACATATTATAAATTTACCACTACCACATATTATAAATCTACCACTATTATAAATAAATCTACCACAACTGTAATTAAGTAAGGTCATTCTAGTAAAACTCTAAAAATACTTAATAAGTTTACCACAAAGACAAATAAGTCTACCAAATTTAATAAATCTACCACAACTTTAAACAAGTCTACCATCGAGCGAAACCATAATTAAGTCTACCACCACTAAATATAAGTCTATCAGATATTATAAATCTACCACTACTATAAATAAGTCTATCATCGCTAAACATCAATAAGTCTACCAATCAAAAAATTAAATTTACCATCACTACAAATAAGTCTACATATCATAAAATTAAGTCTACCAGTACTACAAATAAGTCTACCACATCTTATAAATCTACCACTACTATAAACAAGTTTATCATCGCGCAAACCATCAATAAGTCTACCACTACTACTAATAAGTCTATCACTCACAAATAAATCTACTATAACTATAAATAAGTCTACCATCGCACGAACCATTAATAAGTCTACCAATCACAATAATAAATCTACCAGAACCACTAATAAGTCTACCACTCAAAATAAATCTACCACAACTATAAATAAGTCTACCACTACAACGCATAAGTCTACCGTAACTACTCAATAAGTCTACCACTACTTACAATAAGTCTACCACTACTATAAACAAGTTTACCACTGTCTGTACCGTAATAAGTCTACCGACCACTTTATAAATCTACCACTACTACAAATAAGTATACCGATCCCAAAATTAAGTCTACCAGTACTACGAATAAGTCTACCATATATTATAAATCTACCACAACTATAAATAAGTCTACCATCGCGTACGCCGTAATAAGTTTGTCAGACGTTTAATAAGTCTATCGTAAATACGTTTTTGTCTTCAAATGAAATAAGGTTAACATAGGAATTAAAAAAATTTCAAGATCATTTTAATAATATTTAAAGATAGAGGTCATTCTAGTTCAAATCTTTGCTTAGCACTATTTACATTAATTGATATATAGAAGTATCAAAAAGATTTTGATCTGGTTTATTATTTATTGAACGACGACGTTTTAGTTTAAATTTCTTTTTTTAAATGTTCCAAATTTATTATGTCTGACAGTGTCTCCTCCAATACCTGCATCCATCACGGTTTGATTCCACCTTGGAGCATTTTAAAAATAAATTTAGTACCAAAATAACGTCGTTTTGGTCATATTTAGTAAAAGAAAATCAATAAATATTAAACCAACCGCGGTATGTCGTTTTAAAATTCTTAAGTAATTTTTTAATATTAAAAATATTTGACACCCTTAAAGACTTCATCTCATTAAGTTTATCTATAGAACCTTTTTATCAAAGGTTCATTAAATTAAATAATTTTTTAATCATTTTTAGTGTAAAACACTCTTGAAAAATCACCATTAATGATGCTATAAGATTCTACTTCTGTTGTTTTTGTATAGAAATAAATTGACCCTAAAATACTTGCTACCTTTTTTTAATAAACATACTTATTACATTGAACGGTTCCAAACCCAAACTTCTTTTGTTTGTGCCTAGGGCCGGGACTGAACCTCTACTGAAGCTACCAGAACCACCGCAAGAGCACACCAAACTACCGCCAAGATTAACGACAGGCCACCAAAATGTTATCAGAGAGGGGATCCAACCACATTCAACATCTTAGTCAACAAGCTAATTATGCCTAAAAGAACAAAGGGAAAGAGCTAAAGAACCAATTCAAAAAAAAAAAAAAAAAAGTTTTACTAAAGAAACAAAGTTAAAGAACAAAGAGCTAAAGAACAAAGTTAAAGTCGCATTAAACGAACAAAAAAGCAGAAAAATTAAACAAATCAAAACGTCTAATATACCAACGATAATATATTACAATATAAGTAACTATATAAAAGGACATCAATCACACTTTGTCAACAAAAAAACCCACATACACACATATATATATATACAATTATCATATATAAAAAGAATATACTTAACAATGTAACATAATCTTTGATCTATCCCACAATTATCTATTTCCCCTCTTTCATGGAGTCCGATCCAAATTCTAATGCTTTGAACCCAAGAGATTGTACTCAAGGCATATGTTCCACATTTTGTCCTCAATGGTGTAGTTACATCAACTTCTTATCTCCACCACCAATCTCCTATGAACAATTCCTA